>QRFJ01000085.1:419927-520093 GCA_006176705.1 Cocos nucifera
AAGAGAGAGATCCACCTCAAATTAAGAACTATGTCCAACAGATTGCCAGATAAGTGAGACTGTGAAGGAATATGCCGTTATAAACCTCGTATCAAGAATGCATTCAGGTCGAGTAGCTTCAAATAAAACCCAGTCGGGATCGTAATATGCCAAACTTACCTTAGACACAAATGGTTGAGCTCAAAACCGAGTATTGCCTATGAAGCCAGAATTGCTGACACTTGTAAATAGCACTTCTAGGGCAAAATTATAATCGGTTGGACTATAATTAAGAAATGGTATTTTCTTATCACACCTCTGTGTATTTAGTTGTCTGTGATACATCCTTGGTTAATGGATAATGAATAATTCATATTTTTCAAGATGTTGAAAAATTTAAGACCTGATATAATCATTTATTAATCATAAAACGCTTCCCGACATAGAGATCATCATGATGAAGGTGATTGATCCGGAAAGGATTGCGTGTATCGATCGCTTCACTTTTTAGTAGAATGAGTCTTGAGTCTACGGTGTAGACACCGGAGCGAAGTACAGGTACTGCTTAGAGAACGAGGCACTGAGCAGTGACCACCTCGAGTAGTCATTAGGAAGTCTGCTTTCTCCTTGTAGAGTGGGATGACTCGCATGCATGTAGTAGTGTCTGGTTCTTTGACGTGAGATGCATCGGCAGTTCACTTGAGTGTTTTAGTTTGACTACACCATTACTCGAGTCTCCTAGCCATATGGAACCCTGAGGTTATGTTGGCTGTGACATGTTCATTGTAGAAACTGGATTGCATCAAGATGGAATCTATCTACCTCGGTGTTAGAGGAGCTAGCCCTATGATATCATGGAGAATCAAGTCCTGAAGCCCATGGCCATGGCAGAGTGAAATAATAGAAAGAGTTTCTATTTAGATTTTCACATTGGACTCGAATCGAATGATTACATCATTGACAGAGACTAGGGTTTGACGAGTTCCCTAACCCTAATTGATCGGGGGCTCAAATTAGAAGAACTTAATCACACAGGTAGCTGGCACCAAGAGTTGCATATCAGCTCTGATGGGGTTGCACCATATACTGCTAGGTGTCACTGGTGGATTTTGGGAGCAATGAAAAGATTTAGATGATCGATCATTCTAGCTGTTCGAATAAGAAGAGTTCTGATCCTCGAAAGAGTTTCGATGATTATCTATGATAGAGATCATGACATATCCCATTACCATACAGAACTGAACCCTAACTGGGTCACACATAACAAGGGTTTGAAATCTGGTGATCATCAATTGAACTGATCTAGTTCAATTGATCTCTGAATGAGATTCAATTAGGTTCAAGGAAATCGTGCTAGCACTCGATTGAACCTAACGTCTTTTCTTTTACTCATCATAAATATGTTGTCCTGACTGAGCCAAAGGAGTTTGTGCTCAATTTAGAGGCCTTCATATGGTTCTACTGGAGGGTTGTCCAAGTTCCAGAATAGGTTGTCTATTTGTAAGACATTACCTGCCATTTTTGGTCACCTGCCATTTCTTGGTTCTTTTGACTTTGGTCAAAAGTCTGACCTTTGACTGGTCAAAAAGTTGACCATGACGCCTTTGACTTTTTGACCACATGTCATGCACCTATTGGAGTAGCTGGTGGGGGCTTGCCCCTCTGCCAGAACCTGGCAAGGAGAGGCGCACGCTCTAAGGGTGCGCGTGAGCCAAGTAGGAGGCGCCTAGAGTCTTGTTGGACAAGGACTTCCACTCCCTTTAGGATTCCAATCAGAGTTCTAATAAGAATCCAGTTTGGACTGGTCTTAAGGCGCCCTCTAGGAGGAATCCAGGGTCTCTTTTTCAACCAATCAGATTTTAGATCTGATTTCACAAAGGGTTTGTGATTGGTTGAGAGGATAGAGGAGTTGGATCACGAGTCTATAAATAGACCCTGCGCCCAACCTAATCCTAAGTGAAAGTGAATTCAGAATAGAGATTTCCCACGCCCAAAGCTGCCTCTCCCCTCCTTCTCCATGCCACAATCTCTCTTCTCCCCTTGCTCTCCACCAATAAAGATTTTGGACTTAGTTTTGGTAGCGATTCAAGATCAAGGGAAAGGCGATCAAAAAGCAGAAGGTGCGCTGCTGCAAAGGACGACTGCAGATCTTCAAAAGAGTTTTGAAGATCCTCCAGATCAGATCCAGATCTGATTTTTGGAGTGTGATAGAGAAGAAGAGGTCTCGCAGATCCAACCGAGTGGAGTAACCTGGTAGACGGCCAGGCGCCTTGCGTGGCTAAGATCCAGAACCTTCCGCTTGCAATTAGGATCATCTAGCAGGTAATAGGATTACCCAAACAGGTAAATTAAATTTGATTTAATTTATCTTTTTTTATTTTTATTTTTAAAATACATAAGAATCAGATCTGAAATATATCAAGATCTGATTAAGAGCAAGAGAAAATTTTTGAAATATATGTCTTGATCTAATCAGATCTAGACGAACCTGGACTCGGAAATCTCAGGATTTCCCTTCAACTGGTATCAGAGCCATGGTTCTAGATTATTTAGATCTAATTTTAATTTTATTTTTAATTAGAAAATAAAGTGATTTCGGGGATGTCACATATAGATTGTGATCAGATCGAAATCAGAAAAATTTAAAATTAATATATTGGATCTAAGAACATGAAAGATATGCATGACTAGTTCTAGAAATAGAATAGTTCATAGAATAGTTTTGCATGTCTTTGATTTTTAATATGATTAAATCATATTTTTAGATCTTTTTATTTCTATTTTTTGATATTATAAGTGTTATAATAACATCTGATAAACAGTAATAAAAAATTATTTTAATTTTAAAATATCATGATGAGATATGATAGATGCATGCTAGACTATTGTTAGAAATAGTTTCTACATAATATTACTTATTAGAATTTATTATGATTTAGATCAATTTAAATCTTAATTTTTTTAGATATATTATGTGATAATTAGATTTGAAAATATGCATGATTTGATACATAAGATGTATGCAAAATTGCCGTTGATTAGATTAATTTATATATGAGATATATGATCAGATTCTATAAACTATTTTGTAGATTAACATGTTCCTGATTAATGCGTTTCTCTGGCCGTCCGGTCATAAGAAAACGAGAAGGAATTTTGAAGGCCCTCTCTTCCCATTCGATGGGGGTTCTTATGACGTGTAGGGGTTGCTGCCGTGGTTTCGTCCTTAATCAGAAAACCAAAACTTACTTTCTGCAAACCCTAGATCCTGAACCCCAGGAATTTATATGATTGCACTAATTTTGTTACTGAACCCAACTTAAAATCTAAGAACTCTACAAAAGTTATAGTGAACTAAAAATATAGGTTCAAAAATTAAAAGAAACTTCAGATCCTACACCGATAACATATAATTAGTAACACTACAACTAGAGAGCCCAGTAATCGATCGGCCTTGGTGTAGCTCAAATATGGGTCTAAGCGGTTATTCCAAACCGAATACAGAAGTCTCGGTTAGGATGCGAAGCCACAATCAACAACTGCTTTAAATTGACCAGCCTATATGGATTAAGAGTCTGGGGTCAAAGAATCGAGTCACGATACAAGCAAAGACCTAATTAGGGGTCTCAAGAGTTAGAGTTCCTGGATTGTAGGCTAAAACCCAATTGGTTTCTGAACCTTCAACAATTGGTTCTAAGGGTAAGTTTTGGCACCATGACGACGCTGTTTTTTAATTTGGAAGCTACTCTGACCTGAATAGCGGTTCTATGGCGAGTAACGCATATATCCCTTCCACCGGTGTTCACTTAACCTGGCACATATCTGTTGACAACAGTTCCTGATACTAGAGAGTGGTCAATAATACCGAGCCTGACCCATGCACTTGGTTAGTCAATTGTTATGGACTTTAAGCCAAAGTCTAGTTCAAGAGGACCGAAATCAATTCTCCCTAAGAAAGATTAAATTCCGAGGTCTACCCATTGTAGATGTGCGGGGCCTTCCCGAGGTTGATTGTTCTCGGCTAGATACAGTGGTCAGGTTGCACCGAAAGACCAACCAGGTTATTAGGATTGGATGCTATGGGCCTGGAGGATGAGTTGGGCCTCATATTTCGGAACGGTGAGAGACCCAATTAGGAAACCAGTCTATGCAAACGGTGGGTCCGACTTAACTAAGGAGTGATCAACTATTTCGGATAATGATGAGATTCATGAATTAGAGGACCAAAGTTTGATGCACCATGATTAGAGAATCATGAACAAGAGTTGTTACACGGTCATGGCTAACCCAGTCACCATAACTGTAGGTGATGTGATGGAGTTCCAGTTGGTGAGAACGCCCAACCCACTAGAAATCAACTAAATTGCTAGCGAGATTTTCGCATCTCTACAAAGGGCAGTATAGGGATCCAGAAAAATATAGTGGGAGCTAATTTGTTTAAAAATAAATTCTAAAAAAATTGGTCAGTCAAATACAATATTAACATAGAATCTTTAGACCTCACATACCAAGGAAAATATGTCTGCAGTCCAACCCTAAGTGACACGTCCACTAGACCAGACAACTAGATGACATGGAACCATTATAGAAGATTTGGCTCAGAATAACTACAAAATTATATTTGAAGGAATTCAGAAAGTTAACAAAATGTTTGACCCAGGACCCTCGCAACCTTACCACTTCGTCCCATCAACTGAACAACAGAAGCATCTATTGGAAGAAATGGACACATTGCGAAATAATAGGCCAGATACTACATGTTGGGCTCATGTCTGATGAGCTCTCGAGCGCACAGAAGATATCGGGACTGCTGCCAAATGCTTGACCTACCGCAGACGAAGATCGTATTAGCGTGAACAGAGTCGCGGCAAGGAACCAATATCGCATCAACGAAACGATCTATTTAGGCATAGATGATTGCGATGGCATGCAGTCAGAATCACTCGTCTACAGATGATCTAAGAACATGGAAGAGCTGGAAGCTCGGTTGTGGTAAGTTGGAACCTTGGATTTGCAGAACGATTTATTCTGTCAACACTTGGCAATGATGCTATTGGGCCAATTCATCATGATTTACCACATGCATAAACTTCAAAATTTCTTGGCCGAGCTGATGACATATGCCGGGTTACCGCTGAGCTTTCTATGAAGGTTCTAAGGCTCAATCTTGCTATGGAATCGGACTTCTTCCAAACAGAAAAATCTTATGGAAGAAAAGAAGTCGTGAAAAAGCAAAAGGTAGAAGGATCAAAGAAGACAAGAAGGTAGAACCGAAGAAGAAGGTCGACTGGCATAAGAAAGTGTTTCCATTGCAAAGCAGCGACGGCCATTGGAAGCCGGAACCTGCCTAACTTACCTGGCCACCCTGAAGAACAAGAGGAAGGTCCTTCTGGTAGGTATGCTCGTTATTGAGTCTAACCTAACGGTTGTCTCTGCATCCATCGGGTGCTTGACTTCTGTTCTAGTGCCATCTGTGCACTCTAGGTGCAGGATTCTTGAGGATATGCAGGAGGCTTGAGGGATGGAGACATGATCCTACGCGTCGGTAATCGAGCAAGAGTTTTGCCTGAGTATGCCGTGGGACATACCCTTCTGCGATACCAATCTGGTTATGAACTTAGTTTTAAAATCAACCTGTTATTAATGTTGCCTGCAAGCTAGCAGGATTTGATTTCTGTTTCATGCTTAGCAACAAGAAGGGTATTGATCACCTTCTTTAAGGACCATTGTAACATTCTTTATGAAAGAAATAAAATTGCAAATGGTTTCCTCTTGTTAATGGTCCTTTATCAGCTTGGCAATATTGATGTACCTGTTTTTACTATCAGCAAACGGAATGCCAAACGACCTAGGGATAGTCCAAACGACAGATATCTATGGCAAGACCCTGAGAATTATGTCATATAGCAGAAGATGAGGAGTAAGCAAATTGGAGAAAATGGCTATTGAGTCCAAGTGACTTTGAGTCTATCCAACTTGTGAAATCTTGTCTTTACACGGCAAAATGACTAACTCTGCTTTGTTGGACATGGGGAGAGGGCCAACAGATCTCCTTGCCCCCTAGTAATATAATGGTGGGCCACATATCGATGTGCCGCCTAGAAGACAATTTTTTCTACTTCAGTACCTTAAACCGATGATCTGTCTAGGTATGGGTATGTGTAATCTTATGACAAATCTGAAGGCTTTATGAAAGTTCAAAGAATTCAGACATGATAGAAAACAAACTGGACCAAAAACCATCTAAGGTTTCTCGAGTCAAGATCGAGGAGGTGAATACTCTTAGCCGAGAATTCTAGACTATCTTAAGGAAATGGCAAGTCTCTTCAATGGACTCACCAGGAAACAGCCTTAAACTCAACGGGGTTTCAGAACGAAAATCGGACTGTATTGGATATGGTTCGATCCATGAAATGATGCTTCACAACCTCCCAGATTTCTTTGAACTTCATTATAACTTCAATCTATTTACTGAATAGGGTTTCCCTCTAAAACCATTCCTACCAACACTTACCGTATGAGATATGGCACGGTAAGAACCAAGTCTGAGTCATTCATAAAAGAATTATGGGGTTGTCCCGGCTCATGTCAAAAGACAACAGGGACAAGTTAGAGTTTAGGTCCTTTCGCGCTCGATTCATGAAGGAATCCCAAAGATCAATTAGGAATACTATTTCTACATTTCCAGAAAGAACCACAATGTGAATGTGAGTCGACATGCCATATTTCTTGAAAATAGTTTATTCAAGATAGTGCATTAAAAAGGAGATTAAGCTTGATGAGAAAGTCTCACAAGCAACGAGCTAAGGACCAAGGTGGAACCAAATCAGGCTTGAGCAATAAGACACTACCTCCTCCACCCTCGTAGATTCGGAAAGAGTTTTCTCGTCCCCCTGAAAGATACTTAGGTATTGATTTCGAGGACGTCAGAGGAAGATGTTTCCGCATAGGTAATGGTGCTTATGGGTGATGATCCCAACACCTACAACGAGGCGATATCGATATCGATCCGAGAAATGCTTGCGCAATGAAGTAAGATGATCGACTCGATGCACTCAACCAAGTCTTGGACCTTGTAGATCCACCCAGAAGGTATAGTAAGCTATTGGGTGTAAAATGGATCTTCAAGAAAAGATGGTGGCATGATGGAAATGTGGGAGACATTCAAGGCTAGACTGGTGGCATAAAGGGTTATAGTCCAACGTGCAAGGCTTGACTATCAGGATCCCTTTACCCCGGTAAGCTATGCTAAATCCATCGCACATTGCTGCTGTTGCACGCTATTTTCGAGTTATGAATATGGCAAATGGATGTGAAACAATACCGGCATTCCTAAATGGATATCTTGAGGAATGATATCTATATGGAACAGCCGCTGAGTTTTCACATCCCAGTGATACTGGCCCCAAGGTTGCAGCTCAAAGGTCCATATAATGACTTAAGCATGCATCTCGGAGCCTAGAACACTCGTTTCAATGATGTGATCAAAAGTTTGGTTTCATCAAAATGAAGAGGAACATGGTGTTTTCAAGGGTCAGTGGGAGCGCTGTGTCTTCTCGTATTGTACTGGAGAACACCTCCTTATTGGATGATATCCCCATTGTTGACATCAGTCAAGATTGTTGGTTGTCCAAGGAATTCTCCATGAAAGACTCTAGGTGAAGCATCTTTATGTCTAGGAATACGTCTATCGGATGACCCGAATAGGATGCTAGGCATTTCACAGAAGTTACATAGCAGGAAGTACTTAAGAGGTTTAGTAATGGAAAATTTCCTATTCTAAGAGGCGGATTAATACCCTTCAGACATGGTATTCATCTCTTTCAAGAGATGTGCCCCAGTACATCTGAGGAAATATAGAAGACGCAGAGCAAGATCCTTATGCTTCTGCCATTAGGAGCCTCATGTTATGCCATGCTATTACCACGACCTGATATAGCCATTGCTGTGAGGTCACAAGCAGATATCAGTCAAATCCAGGTGAAAACACTGGACTTCTTTGTGAAATTGTATTCTTCAGTACTTTGTTAAAGAAACTAAGGATATGATGTTGGTCTTTGTAATGGAGAATCAAGTTCAGGGATAACAAGACTCGGACTTCATGTCCGATATATAGATGATCGACAATCGAGCATCTGGAAGTGCTGTTTGTGTGCAATGGGGAGCTGTCAGCTGGAAGAGTTCCAAGCAAACCTGTGATAGCAATATGTTCCACCATGGAAGCAGATATATAGCTGCATCAGAGGCTGCAAAGGAAGCCGTTCCTGGTACAAGAAGTTTGTTGCAAAATTGGAGTAATGCATCAGATGCCATTCCTCTCTTACGCGACAACAAAGGCGCCATAAGCCCTTGCTAAGGAGCCGAGGTCTCAACCAGAAGTCCAAGCATATTGAGCGGCGAATCATCTCAATGCCGCGATGTATCTGAGAAAAAGTTAACGTTGAGGTTCAAAGGAGAGTCAACTCCGCAGATAATGTGTGCAGACCTACTTACAAAGCCCGTTTTGGGCCAGCAGAAGATCGAAGCCCACCTTGAGAAGATTAGGGACTTAGGACTTGCAGCCCCATTGCTTTGACAAGTGGGAGATTGTTAGATATATGTGCCTAGAAGCCAGAATTGGCTGACACTTGTAATACACTTCTAGGGGCAAAATTGTAATTTTGACTATAATTAATGAAATGGTTATTTCTATCACACATGTGTATTTAGAGTGTCTGTGATACATCCTTTGAATTAATGGTAATGATAATTCATATTTTTAAGAGTTGAAAATTTAAGACATGAATAATCATTATTAACTCATAAACAAGCTCCCGACCATAGGATCATCACTGAGGATGGTGATTGATCCGAAGGTTGTGTACGATCGCTTCTCTTTAGTAGATGAGTCTTGAGTCTACGGTGTGGAGACACCGGAGCGAGAGTACAGGTACTCGTTAGAGAACGAGGGCACTCGAGCGCTGACCACCGAGTAGTCATTAGGAAGTCTCACCTTCTCGTCAAGTGACTGACTCGATGCATGCATAGTGTGTCTGGTTCTTTGACCTGAGATGCATCGGCAGTTCACCTTGAGGGTGTTATAGTTTGACTACACCATTACTCGTCTCCTAGCCATATGAACCCTGAGGTGTATGTTGGCTGTGACATGTTCATTGTAGGAACTGGATTGCATCAAGATGGGATCTATCTACCTCGGTGGTAGAGGAGTAGCCTATGATGATCATTGAGAATCAAGTCCTTGAAGCCCATGGCATGGCAGAGTGGAATAATAGAAAGAGTTCTATTTTAGATTTCACATTGGACTCGAATCGAATGATTACATCATATGACAGAGACTAGGGTTTGACGAGTTCACCTTACCCTAATCTGATCGGGGCTCAAGATAGAAAACTTAATCACACAGGTAGCTGCACCAAGAGGTTCCATTCAGCTCTGATGGTTGCCACATATACTGCTAGGTGTCGCTGGTGGATTTTGGGAGCAATTAGAATGATTTAGATGATCGATCATTCTAGCTGTCGAATCAGAAGAGTTCTGATTCATTCGAAAGGAGTTTCGATGATGTCTATTGATAGAGATCATGACATATCCCATTACCATACAGAACTGAACCTAACTGGTCACACAAACAAGGGTTTGAATCTGGTGATCATCAATTGAACTGATCTAGTTCAATTGATCTGAATGAGATTTAATTAGGTTCAAGGAAATGTGTGCTAGCACTCGATTGAACCTAACGTTCTTCTTTTACTATCATAAATAAGTTGTCCTGACTGAGCCAAAGAGTTTTGTGCTCAATCAGAGGCCTTCATATTGGTCTGACTGGAGGTTGTCAAGTCAGAATAGGTTGTCTTATTTGTAAACATTCCTGCCATTTTTGGTCACCTGCATTTCTTGTTCTTTGACTTTGGTCAAATGTCTACTTTGACTGGTCAAAACGTTGACCATTGATCCTTCACTTTTCGACCACATGTCATGCACCTATTGCGAGGATGTGTGGGCTTGTCCCCTGCCAGAACTTGGCAAGGAGGAAGGGCGCACGCCAAGGGTGGTGTGAGCCCAGTAGGAAGCGCCTTGGAGTCCTTGTTGGACAAGGACTCCACCTCCCTTTAGGATTCCAATCAGAGTTCTACAAGAATCCAGTTTGACTGATCTTAGGCGCCCTCTAAGGAGGAATCCAGGGTCTTTTTCAAACCAATGAAGATTAGATCTGATTTCACAAAGGGTTGTATGGTTGAGAGAAAAGAGGAGTTGGATCACAAGAGGTCTATAAATATGACCCTGCGCCCAACCTAATCCTAATGCAAGTGAATCAATAGAGAATTTTCCACGCCTAAGGTGCCTCTCCCCTCCTTCTCCATGCCATATCTCTCTTCTCCCTGTTCTCCACGTCCAAAAGTGTTTTGGACTTAGTTTGTGGTGCGATTTCAGATCAGGAAAGGCGATCAAAAGCAAGAAGCTGCGCTTGCTGCAAAAGGACGACTGCAGATCTTCAAAAAGAGTTTTGAAGATTCTCCAGATCAGATCCAGATCTGATTTTTGGAGGTGTGATAGAGAAGAAGAGGTTCTCAGATCCAACCCGAGTGGATATCGGTAGAGGCAGGCGCTTGCGTGGCTAAGATCCAGAACCTTCCGCTGCAATTAGGATCATCTACAGGGTAATAGGATTACCCAAACCAGGTAAATTAAATTGATTTAATTTATCTTATTTTATTTTATTTATTAAAATAATAAGAATCAGATCTGAAACATATCAAGATCTGATTAGTCAAGAGAAAATTTTTGAAATATATCTCTTGATCTAATCAGATCTGGACGAACCTGGAACGGAAAATCAGGATTTTCCTTCAATATGTGATATTTAAAATTAAATAATTTTTATTTGCTGTTTATCAGATGTTATTATAACACTTATAATATCAAAAAATAGTAAATAAGAAGATCTAAAATATGATTTAATCAGATTAAATCAAAGACATGCAAAACTATTCTATAGAACTATTCTATTCTAGAACTAGTCATGCATATCTTCTTAATCTTAGATCCAAATTATTTAATTTTAATTTTTTCTGATTTTAGATCTGATCACATCTCATGTGACATCTGAAATCACTTTATTTTTAATTAAAATAAAATTAAAATCAGATCTAAATAATTTAGAACCATGGCTCTGATACCAGTTGAAGGGAAATCCTGATTTCCCGATCCAGGTTCGTCCAGATCTGATCAGATCAAGAGATATATTTCAAAAATTTTTCTCTTGATCCTAATCAGATCTTGATATGTTTCAGATCTGATTCTTATTATTTTAATAAATAAAATAAAATAAGATAAATTAAATCAAATTTAATTTACCTGATTTGGGTAATCCTATTACCCTGTAGATGATCCTGATTGCAGCGGAAGGTTCTGGATCTAGCCACGCAAGCGCCTGGCCTCTATCGATATCCACTCAGGTTGGATCTGGAGATCCTCTTCTTCTCTATCACGTCTCCAAAAATTAGATCTGGATCTGATCTGGAGGATCTTCAAAACTCCTTTTGAAGATCAGCAGTCGTCCTTTGCAGCAGTGCAGCCTTCTTCTTTTGATCGCCTTTCTTTTGATCTGGAATCGCACCAACCAAAGTCCAAAACTCCTTTTGGACGTGGAGAGGAGAAGGAGGAGAAGTTTAGGCATGGAGGAAGGAGGGGAGAGGCAGCCTTGGGGCGTGGGAAATCTCTCAATCTAATTGCATTAGAATCTGAGTTGGGCGCAGGGTCTTATTTATAGACTAAGCTGTGATCCAACTCCTCTTCTTCTCAACCAATCACAACCCTTTGTGAAATCAGATCTAAATCTGATTGGTTGGGAATAGAGTCCCCTGGATTCCTCCTTAGAGGGCGCCTAAGACCAGTCAAACTGGATTCTTAGTAAGAACTCTGAATTGGAATCCAAAAGGGAGGTGGAGTCCTTGTCCAACAAGGACTCCTAAGGCGCCTCCAACTTGGGCACACGCCTAGGGTGGCGTGCGCCCTCCTCCTTGCCAGGTTCTGGCAGGGGGACAGGCCCCCACCAGTTCTCCAATAGGTGCGTGACACGTGGACAAAAGTCAAAGTGTCTAATGGTCAACATTTGACCAGTCAAAGGTCAGACTTTTGACCAAAGTCAAAGAACCAAGAAATGGCAGGTGACCAAAAATGGCAGGTAATGTCTTATAAAATAAGACAACCTTTCTGAACTTGGACAACCTCCAGTCAGACCATATGAAGGCCTCTGATTGAGCACAAACTCCTTTGGCTCAGTCAGGACAACTTATTTATGATAGTAAAAGAAGAACGTTAGGTTCAATCGAGTGCTAGCACGATTTCCTTGAACCTAATTGAATCTCATTCAGATCAATTGAACTAGATTAGTTCAATTGATGATCACCAGATTCAAACCCTTGTTTGTGTGACCCAGTTAGGTTCAGTTCTGTATGGTAATGGGATATGTCATGATCTCTATCATAGACATCATCGAAACTCCTTTCGATGGATCAGAACTCTTCTGATTCGAACAGCTAGAATGATCGATCATCTAAATCATTCTAATTGCTCCCAAAATCCACCAGTGACACCTAGCAGTATATGGTGGCAACCCATCAGAGCTGAATGTGAACCTCTTGGTGCAGCTACCTGTGTGATTAAGTTCTTCTATCTTGAGCCCCGATCAGATTAGGGTTAAGGTAAACTCGTCAAACCCTAGTCTCTGTCATATGATGTAATCATTCGATTCGAGTCCAATGTGAAAATCCTAAATAGAAACTCTTTCTATTATTTCACTCTGCCATGGCCATGGGCTTCTGGACTTGATTCTCATGATTATCATAGGGCTGCTCCTCTACCACCGAGGTAGATAGATTCCATCTTGATGCAATCCAGTTCCTACAATGAACATGCTATAGCCAACATACACCTCAGGGTTCCATATGGCTAGGAGACCGAGTAATGGTGTAGTCAAACTATAACACCCTCAAGGTGAACTGCCGATGCATCTCAGGTCAAAGAACCAGACACACTACTGCAGCATCGAGTCAGTCATTGACGAGAAGGTAGACTTCCTAATGACTACTCGAGGTGGTCACGCTCAGTGCCCTCGTTCTCTAACGAGTACCTGTACTCTTCGCTCCGGTGTCTCCACACCGTAGACTCAAGACTCATCTACTAAAAAGAAGCGATCGTACACCAACCTTCCGGATCAATCACCATTCTCATGATGATCCTATGGTCGGGAGCTGTTTATGAGTTAATAATGATTATTCATGTCTTAAATTTTCAACTCTTGAAAATATGAATTATCATTATCATTAACTCAAAGGATGTATCACAGACACTAAATACACAGGTGTGATAGAAAATAATCCATTTTATTGATTATAGTCAAAATTATAATTTTGCCCCTAGAAGTGTATTACAAGTGTCAGCCAATTCTGGCTTCTAGGGCACATATATCTAACACTAGGGCATGCCAGCTGTTATCTCATAGATGGACAAATATGGAAGTCAAGCTAGGTCGCTCAATTCCACCTCCATCATAGGTTTTGTTCACTCTACCCAAAGATCTACTCAAGAAAGTCTCTTGCAGCAATAGAAACTTCATCACTCTTCTATGTCGCTTCTTATCCTCCCGAGTCTTCCATCTTATGCCCCATCCATCTCGATTTGAAGCTCCACCTCATACTAGACTCTCCATTATGAGGTAATGTCCTTCATTCTTTCTTTCTCTAATTATCATCCTACTGCCGTGTATGAACTTCAAGATTCCTCCATCAACTTTTCATCTAAAGTCGATCAAATCTAGTTTGCTCAGTAAGATTAGATTCTTCTTAAAGCTAGGTATGTATCGAACCTCACCCAACTTCTTCACTATTCCATTATAGAGCTTCATGCTGACCATCCTGCTATCCTTGATCTCACAGCTTGATCCATCCAGTAGAAATACTGTACCCTCACTGATCTTCAGAGAGTCAAATAGCTTCTCTCTATAACATATATGATGGACATGAGCAGAATCCATAATCCACTAAGAGGAAGAAGTAGATACCTCATCAGTTGCTATAAAAACATCATCACTGCCTTCTGTATCGCTACTGGCCACTACCACAGTAGCCTATATTCAATCTTTAAGTTATGGGCAATCTTTGATATGACGACCCAATTTGATACATTGGTAGCATCTGATCTTGCTCTGATCCCTCATCCTCGATCTGAACTATCCACTTTGCGATCTCCTACCACCCTATCTGCTGCCACCTACTTCTCCAGAAATCGTCAAAGCTAAGCTATTATATGAGCTCGAAGCTGGATTTTTCCTCTTGAGAACCAGAATTACCATAGTGATCTTGTCCATCTTGATGGTACTCTTTTCTACTAGAAGAGTAGTTACCAAGGACTCATATGAATGAAGAAGCAATGCTAACAAAACAAATACCCTAATCTTCTCTTCAATTTTTTCGACAATGTTGATAAGGTTGGTGAGGATCTTCAAAAAGTTGGATAGATGCTCCTGCATACCTTATCCCTTGATCATCCATAACTGGTAGAACTATCACCAAAGGAATAGCTTGTTCGTAAGCAAATTTACCATATATAGCTAATCGAGCTTCGACCACATGACCATCGAAAAAATCTTGCCAAGTAAATGGATCACCACGTCATCCGCTAGGTGTAAGCAGATCATGCTCACCACCTATATCTAGAGCCGCTTTCAATCCTGTATCTTCACGATGGCCAGCATCTCCTCATATATGAGAACATCGATCAAATCTTGTTGGATGAGGACATCCTTTACCATTGCTTGCCATAAAGAGAAGTTGTTCTTTCCATCGAATCTATTGATCTCTAGTTTGATTGTACTTATCTTCTCTATCTTCTTCAATCTTGATCACCACTACCATAATTTACACTCTGGTACTGCCTGGTTCTGATACTAATTATTATGAAAGTTTGGTCAGGATACCACCACCTCGAGACCTTTTTAATACCACTTGTATTGCACTAGATTACATATAGATATCGCAAGAGAAAGAAAGAAGAATAAAAGATAAGAGATAGTACACAATCAAGTACGTGGACTAAATAAAGGTCTACCTCCATGGAACATTTTAATTTTACAGTGAAAGAACTAAAATAAAATAAATATAAAAAAAATTTATCACTCAAATCTTGTACAAGAGTCTATCAACAAGAAGCCTCAAAATCCTCATAAAAGCTCTCTAAAACCTCTTAAGACATCCCTGGCCCATCGATTGGATGGTTAGATTGAATTTTTAGCCTCTAGATCCTCTTTCTAGACTCAAATATAAATATACGAAGCTTCTAAATATAAAAATTTAAAATAATTAAAAAAAATTAATAATATAATTATCTGATATGATGGTTGGAATGACAAATCTAGGTGATCGTGTAGCTGTGGATCCTAAAGAAGCTCCATGATCATATCACAGATGACGTTCAGAAGGCTCTGAGATTGCTGGCTTAAAAGTCTCGGTATGACCTCCTCCATATGCACATCGCTCTAGGTCGGGAACATCAAGGCCTATGAGGATACTGAAGGATATCATGATAGTGAAATATCTAAGCTATGGCTGAATCATATGACTTAGCTCTTACTCACTCATCCAGTGGCATTGAGCCATCTTAATCCAACGGCCAGTGACTTCAGCAAGGGTAAATTCAAGCTAAACTCAAAATAGAACTTCGAAAAGGACTCACAAAAGCCCTGTTTTCTCTCTATTTAAACCCCCTTACACCCTGAAGCCCTTTCTCAGGTCCTCTTAGCCGAGAGCACACAAATCTTTCAACTCTCCTCCTCTCTTTCTTCCAAGCCACAGACACCTTCTTTTTTCTTCTTTCTTCTTTTTTTTTTTCTTTTGTTCCATCTAAGGAGCTTGAAAATATCGATGGTGGAAGAATTCAACCGCACGCATAGCTAAAGATCTTATGTCTTTAGGGAGTAAAAAAAATCTTAAGTATGAAAGTTTATAATTTGAATTCTATTTTTTTTATTGAGCAATAAAGTTTGATTATTTATCATCAACGTGTATTTCTTATTTATGCTTTAATGTTAAATTTCTTATAATTTATAACTAAAGAGATAGATCATGATTGTGAAAAGATACGATCTATACTCAAGTTAAAATAAATTATAAGATTTATTAAATTAATATTTTATATTTTTTGATTATATATCTAAATAATCTATATTTATGAGATGGGTCATGATCGTGTTAGATATGGTCCATGCTAAGTAGAATATGTTATGTTAGAATTAGGTCGAAGAAACATTCATCTCATAAGATTGCATATTGATAAGCATCATAAATTTATCAATAAAAATATTAATTTATTAATTAATTTATATTAATTTTTAAAAATTATTAATCAATTTATATATAATTTTTTAAAAATTTATATTTTTATTAATTAAAAAATTAATTAAAAAATAATAAAAATTAAAAAATAAAATTTTATTATCAATAAAAAGAGCTTATTTTTTTGATCATAATGAAATAAATTTTGAGTAAAACGAAGCTAAAACAAAAAAGATATAAATTTTTAAAGAAATAAAATAAATAAAAATTAAATAAAAAAAGAAAACGGCTTAGTCGGCTCCGCAAGCCAAGCCACCAAGTCAAGCCAAGCCATCAAAGCTGACTCAGCCATTGAAGCCATTAGTCGGTCCATGATCCAAGCGTAGACCGCCAGCTCAGCAGCAACCGACGAATCATAGAGCGACACATGACGGACCTAGACCCTTAAAGGGTCTACAGAAATTTATCGTAGCTGACAGAGTATTTTGGTCTTTTCACTCAACGACAAGAGTGCTGATTGGCTATGGTGTGCGGTGCGGCCGGTCCACACAGTCCATGGGAATAGTAATTATGTAATCGGATGGCTGTGGTTGCTTGCAATCAAGATCGGACGGTCAGGGTTTATTCCAACTCTGATTTGGTTTCTGATTTCACTCGGATCATCATCGGATGGCAGCGCTCGATCCAGGGGATGATCCGATGGTCCAAAACACTCCCGACATTGATCAGAACTCTCGATGCATGATTTGCGGTCAGATTTCCTCCATCAAAGCACGATCGAATGGCCAGAATTTAATCCGACCTGATCTGGGCTGATACATATCCGATTTTGATGATTTTTGGACCGTTGGATTCTTATTGAATGGCTAGATTTTACCAGAATTACCAGAGTCATATCAGAGCTATTTTGATTGAAATTTTATTTAGATTTCTTTATATTTTGATGATTACAGAGGCTATTAGTCCCATATTTCCTTCAGAAATAAATATCCAACCCTCCTAGCTTTATAAAAAGGATTCTAAGCCTCTAAAAATAAATATCTCTAATCAAGGAGAAGCTTTGGTACAGGATGAAGCCAGGCTATGGATTAAAGGCTGCTTCAAAGCAATGAGTGTCGAGAAGAAGAGCTAGGCTTCTACACCATCTTTCTGCCAATGTCGATCCAAGATTAGAGATCAGCTTATTTTAATTTCTTCTTTTCATATATTTAAATTATAAAATTTTAATTAATGTAATATTTATTTTTATATTCTTTAATACTTTTTATTTTTATTATAATTTAATTTTTATATTTTAATTATTACTTTTTATTTTTCTGTAAGTAGATGCTAAGATCTAACTAGTAGATCTTAGTACCAAGTTTAAATTCCTGCATTTTTTAATTTTTAATTTTTATTTTCTGACTTCACTTCTAATCCTAAAACTTTTCTCTTTTCTTTTTTTTTTATAAAATCAAAGATTTCAAATCTAAGAACACTACCTTCCCTATGGATTCGATCCGACTCCCTACTATCTACATATTTTTAATTATTTTAAGAAGTCGAATTAAACTGATAAACACGGTATCTTAACGATAATATCGCATTCCTATCATATTTTTGGTGCCATTGCCGAAGATTATTTTTGATTTTTGATTTTGATTTCTTTGATTTATTAAAAATAATTTCGGCAAATGGCGCCAAGTTGGCGCCATTGCTGGAAAAGGCACGAATATTAAATTTTTGATCTCTTTGATTTTTTTATAAATAAATTATAAATAAAATTTTTATTTTTCTTATAAATATGGCTTGCTAATTTTTTTTATTATTTTGCAGAAAAAGAAATTAAAGAACAAAAAGAACTAGGTGTTTTGCTTGGTGAGATCAATCCTAAACCTAGTCCTTTTTATTTATTTATTTATTTTATTTTAAAATTAAATTTTAATAAAAAATATATCCACTTAAATCTAATTAAAAATCTTATGATAAGATTAGAAATCCTAACTATTTAGAGCATGCATCATATTAGTTTTATTTTTATTTTTATTTTTTTATTTTATTATTATTATTATTATTTTGGTGATTGCTGGAGGTAAGGTAAGCCTTTCAGAATTCAATTAGTTGCATGCATCTAGCTTAAATTGCATAGAACCTTTTGATTGAAAATTTTTTATGCATATTCATATTAAACCAAATTAACAGCATAATCCAATTAAATAAGATAAGATGAGGATTTGATCACCCTTCCTTAGCCCACAAACAACCAACCAGCATCCTACATTGACCTAAGCCTTTAAATTAAAATTAATTAGACATCAGCCCTAGGAACTCGAGCTCAATAGGATAAGGAATCCTAAGAGTTGAATCGGATTAGGATAAGTCAATTTGACTGATGTCTAGAAAAGTGGTTCAGGAACGACTGGGCCCGAAGAAAGATGGTTTCTAATTGATTCCGTTCACGTACCTGATCAAGCACAATTGGTATCTAAGGCAAGCAATGGAGGGACTCCCACTGATCTTACACTTACCTGGCTAGTTGATTGGCTAATCCTACACTTGGAGAGCTTGAAGGTGACCTTGGCAGTTAGGAGCTGTCTAGATCAAGGATAACCCCTAGTCAGAATTGATTGATCAACTTGATTGCTAACCAACATCAAACCTAATTAAACTTAATTCTTCTCTCTCTTCTTAGTTCTAGGACTCCTTAGGACCTATTCTTTAGAACTCTTCTTTCTTTTTTCTTCTTTCTCCTTTAAAAATAAAATAAAATAAAAATTAAATTTAACTAACTAAAAAATATTAAAAATAATAATTAAATTTAATTAATAAATAAAATAATTAATCTTTAATATAAAAAAAATAATAAAAAATTTAAAAAAAATTTAAAAAATTTTGAACCACACGTTAGGATTGCACTAGTGCATGCACGGTAGAAAATCGCTTTACCTAATCTAGTTGAACCCAACCATAAAATTAAAAGGCTGAATTATTTTAAATTCGATAACTAAATGGCTGAAAATTTTAGAGAACCACCTAAGCAAATGAAGAAATACTTTATTTCTTCCACCTATAATCCATCGACTTGTATCCAATTACCTAAAATTCGTGCTATCCACTATGAGATCGAGCCGACTATAATCCAGATGCTTCCATCTTTTTATGGGAACACCAATGAAGATCCTTATAAATATCTGAATGAATTCTTAGAAATCTGCTCTATGGTGAGAATTAAAAATTTAACTAATGATGCCCTTAGACTAATTTTATTTTCCTTATTATTAAAAGATAAAGCCAAGTACTGGCTTGGGACAATAGGGAGACCAATTAAAACTTGGGTTGACTTACAAAGTGAATTTCTTAAAAAATTTTATCCCATAGGCCAAACCTATACTATGAGATGAGCTATCACTGGATTTGCTCAACTTCCAGGGGAACAGATTCACGAGTCATGGGAGAGACTTAAGGAACTTCTTAAAAAATGTCCACACCATGGTCTGTCTAAGTGGCAAATAGTTCAAGCTTTCTATGAGGGTTTAGGAGTCCAATACAGATAGATAGTAGATGCATCCTATGGAGGTGCATTCATGAACAAGAGTGAGGACGAAGCCTATACTTTATTTGAAATCCTGAGTGAAAACTCAATTAACCATGCTTCGTTGTCTTTCCACCAAACCTGACAGGAATCCATGAATTTAAACATCTACAATCTAATCATAAGACTGATTTAAATTTGATAAATAAAGTGGACTTTCTTGCTCAGAAATTAGATCAAGTCCTAACCCTAGGTCAACAATCTCCTGCACAATTCACATCAACTTCTAATTATCAAGAGATTTGTTCAATCTATGCTAGCCCAACCCATCATGTGAGTGAATGTCCTATGACTGTACAGTTTCCACCTTTTATCCAAGAACAAGTCCAAGCTGCTAAAGACTACTCCAAACTGGTTAATGATCTATTTTTAAATTTATATAACTCTGACTGGAGAAACCATCCTAATTTTTCTTGAAAATCACAACAGACTCAGGCTCAAACCCAAATTTCATCAGTGCAAAATTATCAGAATAGACTTCAATACCAAAACTATACTTATGAATAAGGTCAGCCTAGTAAGCCTTTCCAGCCACCACATCATAATCAGCCCTCATACCCACCTCCTCAACAGACCAATCTAGCTGATGATAGATTTAACCAACTTCAACAATTAATTCTAACTCAACAACAATCAATCACCAGGCTAGAAGCTCAAATAGGATAATTAGTTGAGTCTAACATAAGGAGAGAACTAGATCAACTATCGAACCTACCAATTTCAAATAACCCACCTAATGTCCACCAATCACCTGGACCAAACTATCAATTTAATGTCCCACTTAAGAATTCCCAATTTAAGAATACCAAAATAATTTCTAAACTTAAACGCTATAGAATTCTTATGGACCCATACCAAGATCAGGTGAGAGAGGCTAGTACTGATGCTAGCCAAAATAAAAATTTAGAGAAATTGGTTAATACTGAGACTAACCGTATAGAAGAACCCGAGCTAGAAATTAGTACTGATGCTAGTTCCAATTTAAATGAGATAGAAAAATCGGAAAAGAGAATAGATGACTTACCCGAGACTTATAAACTAATATCCTATTTCCTTCAACCCTAGAAGTCGGTTCTTCTTACAAAAATCAAGAGGCATGTAATGAAATATCAATGGAGTTGTTTAAGCAAGATCACATTAATTTACCTCCAGAATTAAAATCGCCTTTAGTCACCATTCCAGCACCCATTGAATCAAACTTAACTCCTAATACAAAAACTCCATTCATGAGCATTTTAGAAAAATAAATAGGAGAAATTCTTAATAAACATGGGTCTGAGAATGGAATCATAAATTATATCCCTAAAATTAACAATGAATATATCAATAATGGGATTATAAATCAACTTTCTGAGATTGGCAATCCAAAACCATTGAAATTTGTCAATCCAATATTTGACACAGGATAGTAAGCTGCATTGTGTCTGGCTGAAGACGGTAAACTTAGCGCTTGTTGGGAGGCAACCCAATATTTAGTTTTTATCTAATTTATCTTTTTAGTTTATTTTTTTTAGGATAATTTGAATAAGTTGGAGGGAGAGCTCAAATTTTCAAAGGCATGTGCTGGACCAAAAATATACTGAGTTAGGTGTATTCTTTCATGTTCTTTATTACATCCTTTATTTTTTTTCTTCTCCATTGAGGACAATGTCGATTAAGTTGGAGGGAAGAAAAATAAAAATTTTAAAATTTTAAGTCCTCAAAAAAGTTAGTATTTAGTATTTAGACACCTGATTATGCTTAAGAATCGAATTAAACTAAGCATTTTTAAAAAAAAATTGATATACAGATCAGAGAATCTGTGAGATATTGAGGAATCAAGTATTAAGAAAATTCAATAAAGAGTTAAGTCTAGAACATAAAAAAAAATTTTCTTGGAGCATTTCTAATTATTTCTACTAGCATCAAAGAAAAGTCTACTTTTTATAGGCTTGTGTAGGGTAACTATACATTTCTTCATATAAAAAATTTATTTTAATAAAATAGTTTCCAAGTACTTCTCACTGAGTAACCGGGCCTCTTTGCCTAAGCAAGCATTGAGTTTCGCATCAAAAGGTGGGAAGGGCAAAGAAGCTCGTTGTAAAGCTAGTCTTAACTCGTAGCCTATTTGATTCGAGCTAGTAAGCCCGAGGGGTATTCTATACCTAGTGCCCTAAAGCCAACTGGTTTGGGAGTCATTGGCCCAAGACTCGCTACATGGATCAAATAGAAAGCTTAAGGAGTTAAGACACTCAATAGTGGTACAATGTTAAAAAAAAAAAATATTGATTTTCCACCGAGTAACCGGGTCCCGTTGCCTAAGTAAGCAATGATATTCGCATCAAAAAGTGGACAATGTGAAAATAAAAATTAATAAATGAAGGATGGAAGTAGCAATACACTTGCCTATATGAAAGTTTAGACAAATCAGAGATAAAGATGGGATAATTTAGAAAAAGTTCTGAAAAATTTAATATTCTTTACTTAATTTTTCTATTGATAAGTATTAATACCCCAATGATATATCTCATTTAAGCTCTACTGAATATCAATGGCCATTTTGAAAACTACTTAGGTAAAATTCGAAACTCTAAAGTTAAAAGATATTTAAAACTAAATTCTTTCTTTACTCGAGGATGAGCAAAGCTTAAGTTGGGGGGTGTGATAAGCATCATAAATTTATCAATAAAAATATTAATTTATTAATTAATTTATATTAATTTTTAAGAATTATTAATCAATTTATATATAATTTTTAAAAAATTCATATTTTTATCAATTAAAAAATTAATTAAAAAATAATAAAATTAAAAAATAAAATTTTATTATTAATGGAAAGAGCTCAATTTTTTTATCATAACGAAATAAATTTTGAGTAAAACAAAGCTAAAATGAAAAAAATATAAATTTTTAAAAAAATAAAATAAATAAAAATTAAATAAAAAAATGGCTCAGTCGGCTCCGCAAGCCAAGCCATCAAAGCTGACTCAACCATTGAAGCCATCAGTCGATCCATGATCCAGGCGTAGACCGCCAGCTCAGCAACAACCGACGAATCATAGAGCGACACGTGACGGACCTAAACCCTTAAAGGGTCTATAGAAATTTATCATGGCTCATAGGGTATTTTGGTCTTTTCACTCAGCGACAAGAACGCTGATTGACTATGGTGTGCGGTGCAGCCAATCCACGCGGTCCATGGGAATAGTAATTGCACGATCGGACGGCTGTGGTTGCTTACGGTCAAGATCGGCGGTCAGGGTTTATTCCAACTCTGATTTGATTTTTGATTTCATCCGAATCACCATCGGATGGCAGCGCTCAATCCAGGGGATGATCCGATGGTCCAAAACACTCTCGATGATGATCAAAACTCCCGACGCATGATTTGCAGCCAGATTTCCTCCATCAAAGCACAATCGGATGGTCAGAATTTAATCCGACTTGATCTGGGCTGATATACATTCGATTTTGATGATTTTTGGATCGTTGGATTTCTATTGAATGGCTAGATTTCACCAAAATTACCAGAGTCATATCAGAGCTATTTTGATTCAAATTTTATTAAGATTTCTTTATATTTTGATGATTATAAAGGCTATTAGTCCCACATTGCCTTCAGAAATAAATATCCAACCCTCCTAGCTCTATAAAAAGGACCCTAAGCCTCTAAAAATAAATATCTCCAATCAAGATGAAGCTTTGGTATAGGATGAAGCTAGGCTATGGGTTAAAGGCTGCTTTAAAGCAACGGATGTCGAGAAGAAGAGCTGGGCTTCTACACCATCTTTCTGCCAATGTCGATCCAAAATTAGAGATCAGCTTATTTTAATTTTTTTTATATATATTTAAATTATAAAATTTTAATTAATACAATATTTATTTTTATGTTCTTTAATACTCTTTATTTTTATTGTAATTTAATTTTAGTATTTCAATTATTATTTTTTATTTTTCTGTAAGTAGATGCTAAGATCTAACTAGTAGATCTTAGTACCAAGTTTAAATTCCTGTATTTTTTAATTTTTAATTTTTATTTTCCGACTTCACTTCTAATCCCAAAATTTTTTTCTTTTCTTTTTCTTTTGTAAAATCAAAGATTTCAAATCTAAGAACACTACCTTCCCTATGGATTTGACCCGACTCACTGCTATCTACATATTTTTAATTATTTTAAGAAGTCGGATTAAACTGATAAACATGGTATCTTAATGACAACATCGTATTTCTATCACATGTTGATAATGAAAAGATTGCATAATCAATTATATACTTGAATACTGAAAGATAGAACTGAAATCTAAGATAATTTTTTCTTCTTAATTTTTTTATTAAAAATTATTTTTATTTTTTTATTATTTTTTAATTTTTTTAATACTTTAAAATTTAAAAATAAATTAAATAATTTTTTTCTAATTAACTACCTTAGATCCCTAAAGAAATCGACACCTGACTCATTACTGTTCTTACTCAAAGTAGGATCAGGTTTAAATTATTATTTATGCTGTAACAACAAGCATCAATGACTCAGCTGTCATATCTATAATAAGTAAATAATAAAATTAAATTAATATATATATATATATAGTTTTTTTGATGAGTTTTGGTATTGATTTCTTATCAGTCTGTCGATCACAACATGTGTGCCAAACGAGCCATCCGTATGCCTGATCGAATTTTGTTGGACAATCCAATTATGTCAGATTCTTTGCTGTCTAATGAAGTACTTCTCACTGTTCTACTAGTTATAAAGAGCCTGCCATATGTCCACCCACATCCAGTGATCCATGAAGGACCTTCAATCTGATGGTAACTAAAAACCAAAGTACTGGATGGTAGATTGCCTGAGGTTGTAGAAGCCATCTTGGAGCCTCCATGTAGCTACCTTCTCAAAGATCTAACGGCCAGCCTTCTCATCCTAGAGAGTCTCGAATTGATAGTACTTCTGCAAGATAAAAGCAAGCATGTATTAATATAGAATTAAAATCCCAGCATATCAAAAATTTAAAAATTAAACGAGTTTTGACTTACCAAAAATATCTTCCAGACTACATCATAAGCTCTAGATGATCAGCTAGAGAACTCGTTCATCGGTCCTGGCATCAAGCATCGGATGATGCAGGTAATCGCACAAGATACTCGAGACTCTCTAAACGTGCTGCAAAATTAATTTTGAAAAGTAAATATTAACTCTAGAATTGCTAAATTCTAAATATATTAATTGAAGTTACAGTACTTATGAGCGGCTCTAAATATGGATGAGCTGTCCATCCTCCAGCTGAGCAGGAGGTACCACAAGTCGGGCGGGTCCTCAACTATGACTTAATGTCTGGGAGCTGGTCGCTACTACATGTGACTATGGGATTACCGATAATCCTCTATCATTTGAACCGAGCATAAAATATCTAACATAAAGAATGTTATATTAGTTAGCAAAAAATAAAATAATATAAATAAGAATATCTAAAGTGTCAAAGTTTATCACTCGGTGTGAGAGATGTGGAACTATGCAAGCTGACCGCATGATCGCTCTCTCCTCGAGAGGTCTATCCTTGGCTGAAACAACTCCGACCTCTAGAAGATATAATGTATAATCTCTGAAAATAAAAATAAAAACCAAAGCAAGCAGATGACCTAAAAATTAGTTCAAATAAAATATCTATCAAAACATAACAAGACGATCAAAATTTAATCCAAGTGTAACAAAGATTGTTGGTTAGCATCTATAATGTATCAGTAGAAAAATAATTCCTCATCTAGCAATATATGATAATATGTTGGTCTATTGGTCCCCTGATTTAGGCATTGTCTGATTCTTATCCAGCCATAAATGATAATTTCAGTACATGGAAATGTGAAGAAGGCTCAGATCTATCATTGAAAAATAAGGCATTGCAAGTTTCTCTGCACTTTTAACAATGAGGTGGCTGCAAATAATTGTCTACGATGTAACAGACCATCCAAGGTTGTCCTGCATTGCAAGTTTCTCTGCACCTTTAACCATAACGTGGCTATAAGGGGTCGTCTATGATGTAACAGACCATCCAAGCTTGACCATATAACAACAAGAATAGAATGCATCATCTTCATTTAGGTGCATCTCGCACAAGCAGTCATCATGGCCTCTTCGAGCCCTCGACCGCTTCCTCGAACTACAAACTAGAAATATAAATTTTATTAAAAAATAAAATAATAACTTAAAAATAAAATTTATATGCTCGTGCAGCCTAGTCATCTAGCAAGTTCCAAATCCGTATGTGCGGGACGCGCGTCCTGACCATCCCCATTTGCAGGCCAACTCTCGCCTCATCAGATATCCCTACGAACAACGACCCTCTCGTCCTCACTTGCGAAGAGGAGTATGTATGCTTCTTCCATGCCTCTTTTCCTCTCTCTCTTCTCTCTCCTCTGCATCAATTCATTGTTATTTCCTATCCTCCTGCTTGTTTATCCCATCATATGTTTGATTTTATTCCTATATGAAAATTGTAGTATGATTTTATTCCTATTGATGCCATTAGTCTAATAAAAAAAGTTATCAACCTATATAAGTGTAAAACAAAATGTTTAGAAAAAGGGCTGATCTAGTTTTATGACTTGGTCTTCCAAAGTTCTCAAGCCCCTGATTACTCTTGATTAGGTAGAATGTAAGAAGATCGCAAAACCAACCCAGTAAAGTTGATGATGATGCTGTTAGATGATTATATTGTTGGGCAATAAAGAGCAGGAAAGTGGATGACGAATACTATAACACTAATGTGACTGCTGGTATGCATTTAATAAATTTAGAAAGGTTAGGTGGACAGACCATGTAGGGGGCTCAAATCTGCAAGGCTTCAAGAACATAGAATAGTTACAGTTACTTGGATCATTAGTTCCGAAGGAAGACTTGATAAAATGCTGTTGTAGTGGCAATTAGTCCTTGGTGGAAACTGAACAATTATATACATCAGTGTTCCTTTAGATATAGAAAAAGAAAATATACTCTGTTGTGCATTTAAGAGTTTGTCCAATGTTGTTATGATTTTACTTGTCCCTGATTCCATAAATTTGCAAAAACAGCTTGGGTAACATTATTACTTTAATTAGAAACTGCAGAATATTGTTATTTTTTAAAATCTATGAATGCTTGTACTTTTTCTTGAAAATCCCCTGGCAGATATTTGAGCTTTATTTTTCTTCTGCAGAAATTTGACGGACACCTGTGGATGGAAGAGAACATGCATGCCCTCCGAGTGACATGGTAGACAAACATCATGAATCTTGTTAGTCAACTTTTAATTTTTATTAAAAAAAGTTATCAACCTAAATAATTCTTATCAAACACTACCTGTTTTGCGTACAACGTCACTTTGGGTGTCAGAAAAATGTTAGAGCTCTGTTTTTTCTGGATAAAAGAATACCGCTAAATCGAAAGCTTTGAAAAATTGATTTTGGTTTGAGGGTTTCTTAAACAATACAGAGCAAAAGTTCTTATACTAAAGCGTAGGTTAAGTTTTAAGATAATTAAAATGCAGGTACGAATGACTCTGCATTTGCTGGGATTGTGTTGGAAGATAGTGTAGGAGTGTTATTTCTAAGAAAGAAGTGAAAATGGGTGGATCAATATTAGCAGCTAGAGTGATGATTGGTGAAGCTCAAAGAGTTAGATGCCTCTGGCATGTAAACCAGGTGTTTATTCTTCATTTGGTCAAGTATCGATGGCCAGATGAAAAATTGAAACTGTACCGTATGAAACCAACAATTCTGAGGTTACAGAAGCAATATTTAAAGAAGATTCTGGTATTTTCGAACAGTTACAGCTATAAGATGGTGCTGGTGGATAAGGAGGGCGGGTAGAATTTACATGAAGGATTTCTATTGCAATAGATGGGTATAGGGGTGCTATCTGTTAATCTGCTAAAATTTTCTTTGGGCCTTGCATCTCAATTCGGTTTTATGGAGAAATGGATCTGCAAGGTAATTTCCAGAGACCAATGAAGCCTAGTGAAAAGTATAGCATTAAATTAGGAAGAATTCAGATTTTCTTTCTTAACGGCTTTTCTAATTGTGATGGTTATCTATTTTCTTCATCTGTTCTCCAAGCTTCTCGTGGCTTATGGAAATCCCAATGCAAGAGTATTTGTTCTTTGCATTGGGGTTGCTCGATACACTCAGTTTTCTTCCTTGCTCATCATGTTGTGAAACGGCTTTTGCCAGGGTGGGATCAATTTATTACTGCTGGATATGTAACTCGGTTTTGATTGAGTTATAGCTAGTAGTGCAGTTTGGTTATAGCCATGGTTAGAAATATGGTCTGTGTCATGCTTTATTCCCTGATTAGATATGGTCTATGAAAAATGGATGGTCGCATTGCTAGTGGCAACTATTATTCTGTGATGGCAAAAAAAAATGGCATCGTTTTTTGTTCTTGAATGCTTTGCTCCGTGGTCTATACTTTTTTTCTATAGTCTGCTATAAGTTGCAATAAAAGCTGAACTATGTTGGTGAAATTAAATTACTTATTTTAGTGATGATTTATGTATTATACAGCTTATTGACGCAGAAACTGATCGTCGCTAGAGTTGAGGCCGAAGAGGCTGCCGCCGGGGACCTGCAAAACAAAGTCTCGCTCGGAGCCGGTGGGGGTGGCTCCGGCAAGACCCTCCGACGCTCAAGTCAGTTTCCGTCAACAGAAATGGAGTGCTCGATAGAGTATAGAGGAGAAGAAAAGGGTTTTTTAGAACCTGGCCTCAGTGAATTCGGAGGGTCCTTTTATAGAGGGAGCTTGTTGTAACCGCCTTGGTTAATGAGCGTCGTAACTGTCGTGATCAATGCCGATCGTTATTGCCGATCGTTATTGTCGATAAATGCGATCGTTATTGCTGATAAATGCCGATTGTTATTGTGGTGTAACCGTAGCGAGATCGCCTGCAGTAATCCATCATAAGGAGTTCGGCCATTGAGAAGCTCGTCCACTGAAGAAGTCTGTAGGGAGCCCGGCTTCCTTAGAAGCTCGGTCGTTGGAGAAATCCGCGTGGAGTCCGACTTCCGTATAAGCCCGATCGCTGGAGGGTTCCGTAAGGAGTCCGACTTCCTTAAAAGCTCGGCCCGAGAGGAAGCTTTGGGAGGAGTTCGGCTCCTGCAGGCGCCTGGCTGTAACGACGCAGGGACAGTTCAGCTTTTGCAGGAGTCTGACCGAAGCTCGGCGATTGAGTAATCAGAAGTAGTTCGGCAGCTAAGTAGTTCGACCCGCTGCCGACTGCTGAGGAGTTCGGGCGCTGGTTGTCCGAAGGAGCTTGACCGGCCGAAAGAATGGTCGCTTGAGGAGTTCGGCCGCTGGGAGTATGAAGCTCGGCCGCATGAGAGTTCGGTCAGGTTTGAAGGACTTCGGTTGAGGTCTGACCGCTGAGAAGTTCGGTCGGATGTAGGAGTTCGGCCGAGGGGGCGACCGCTTGAGGAGTTCGGCCGAGGGGGCAACCACTTGAGGAGTTCGGCCGCTGGAGGGACGGTCGCTTGAAGCCCGACCGAGGAGGGTTCGGTCCTGACGCTGGGAGTTTGAGGAGCTCGGCCGCTTGGCAGTTCGGCTGAAGCCCGTCCGCGGAATCTCTTCTGCGGCCACTAGTCGCATCGGGCTGAGCATCGAACTAGACTTTGGCAGGAATGGGGTTTATCCCCAACACTAGCCCCCCCACTCCCGAGTTCGAAACTTGAAGGAAGGGAGTGTAGTTAAGGCGACTGCCGAAGTTTTCTTCTAGACCTCATATCGATCCATATCGAAGTTCGACAGATATTTCATCTCTGGCTATAGTTGATGCCGAAGTTAAGGCTCTTTAGCCGAGGTTGATTCGGTCACTTAGAAAAAATTCTATCTCTCGCCGAGGTCGAAGTCGGTGTTCTGACCATATTTAATCGAAGTTGATAGGGTTGTTCGGAGGAGATCTTATCTCCTCTGGCCGAGGTTGACGAGGTCTTCCTCTTGTTCCTAATGGGTTGTGGGGGCACATGCGGACCGTCGTCCGAGCTTCTCCCCCCATCTCGTCTAAGGTGAACGAGGCCTTCGACTTTGCTCGCGTTAGGACGAGGTCTTCCTCCTGTTCCTAACGGGCTGTGGGGGCACATGCGGACCGTCGTCCGAGCCTCTCCCCCCATCTCGTCTAAGGTGAACGAGGCCTTCGACTTTGCTCGCGTTAGGACGAGGTCTTCCTCCTGTTCCTAACGGGCTGTGGGGGCACATGCGGACCGTCGTCCGAGCCTCTCTCTCGTCTAAGGTGAACGAGGCCTTCGACTTTGCTCGCGTTAGGACGAGGTCTTCCTCCTGTTCCTAACGGGCTGTGGGGGCACATGCGGACCGTCGTCCGAGCCTCTCCCCCCGTCTCGTCTAAGGTGAACGAGGCCTTCGACTTTGCTCGCGTTAGGACGAGGTCTTCCTCCTGTTCCTAACGGAATGTGGGGGCACATGCGGACCGTCGTCCGAGCCTCTCCCCCCATCTCGTCTAAGGTGAACGAGGCCTTCGACTTTGCTCGCGTTAGGATGAGGTTTTCCTCCTGTTCCTAACGGGCTGTGGGGGCACATGCAGGACCGTCGTCCGAGCCTCTCCCCCCGTCTCGTCTAAGGTGAACGAGGCCTTCGACTTTGCTCGCGTTAGGATGAGGTCTTCCTCCTGTTCCTAATGGGCTTGTGGGGGCACATGCAGACCGTCGTCCGAGCCTCTCCCCCCATCTCGTCTAAGGTGAACGAGGCCTTCGACTTTGCTCGCATTAGGACGAGGTCTTCCTCCTGTTCCTAATGCGGGCTATTGGCTGCTCCTTCGCTGTCATCGTACAGTTTTTGCATCCAGAAATAATATTATCGGAAGGAAAGAATGTTACCGAAGGAAAATTATGGGCAGCACATCCCCATTTCAGGGTCGTCGGGGCGTTCTTCCTCTGAGTTCCCTCGGGCAGTAAGTCCCGTCCAGACGACCTCCTCTATCTCATGCTGGCCTCTTTCATTTGGAGCATGCTTCTCATTGGTTTTGACGCTGGGAGGTGACGAATCGCTGATGTATCTAGCCCCTCCTCTGGGGTAACGTTGATGATGCCGTGAGGTGGCCGACCTTGTAGTTTCTAGTTACGGTAGTGCTCTTAGCCGGTCTTCTCCTGCTTCAGGCTGGCGTTGAAGGAATTTACCCCGCCGAGCTCTTCAATCTTGTCTTGGAGATGAATGTATTCCTCAGTGTCGTGGCCGTGGTCGCGATGCTAGGGGCATTACTTGCTTAGATCGCGCACATTTTGGGAGGCCATAGTGCTTTAGGTCTTGGCGGCTGGCTCTTAACTTCGTTGAGAATTCGAGTTGGAGTAGCAGGGCATAGTTGCGGAACCTTTCGGGAGGAGGGCTTCTTCGCGCCCTTCCGTCGGGGCTTCCTTGGTGGCGAGCTTGAGGTGAAGTTCGGCCTCACTTGAGATGGGGTGGTCATGGACGCGGCCGAACTTCGTTCCGTCTTTTTGTGAAACCTGCGGGAGAACTTCGTGCCCTTTGTTGGAGCTTCTTTGGAGTCAGGGAGTCCTCGCTTGTCCTGGGGCGGTCGTGAGCGCAACCGAACTTCATCTAACCTCCTGTGAAATGCCGAACTTCATTCCGCGGGAGAACTTTGTTCCGCCCGTTTGCGCCGAACTTTATAGTGAGCTTCGAAGGGGAGTTCGGCCTCACTTGTGCCGAACTTCATTCCAATGATGAGCTTCTGAGGAAAGTTTGGCCTTGCTTCCGCCGAACTTCATTCGGATGAACAGCGGAGTTCGGCCTCACTTGTGCCGAACTTCATTCCGCGGGAGAACTTTGTTCCGCCCTCGCTTACGCTTAACTTGATGGTGAGCTTCGAAGGGAAAGTTCGGCCTCACTTAAGCCGAACTTCATTCCAATGACGAGCTTCTGAGGGGAAGTTCGGCCTTGCTTCCGCCGAACTTCATTTCGATGATGTACGAGGAGTTCGGCCTCGCTTGCGCGGAGCTTTGTTCCGCTTTTCCGCAAAACCTTCCACGGGAGAACTTCATGCTTCTTTGTCCGGACTTCCTTGCTTGCAGAGAGGGGGTCGGCTTTGCTTGTCCGAACTTCATTGCACCTCCCATGAATTCTTTGCAGGGGCTTCCTTGGTGACGTACATGAGGGGGAATTCGGCCTCGCTCGCCCTCGGTGGTCTCGAGCGCGGCCTAACTTCATTGCACCTCCCGTGAATTCTTTCTAGAGATGACATACTTAAGCGGGGGAGTTCGGCCTTACTTAAAGCGAACTTCACTTTATGGTGAGCTTCAAAGGGGAGTTCGGCCTCACTTGAGCCGAACTTCATTCCAATAATGAGCTTTCGAGGGGAGTTCGGCTTTACTTCCGCCGAACTTCATTCGGATGATCAGCTGCGCAGTTCGGCCTCACTTTATGCCGAACTTCATTCTGCGGGAGAACTTTGTTCGCCTTTGTTTGCGCCGAACTTGATTGAACCTCGAAGGGAAGTTCGGTTTCACTTGCGCCGAACTTCATTCCAATAATGAGCTTCTGAGGAAAGTTCGGCCTTGCTTCAGCCGAACTTTATTCCGATGAGCAGCGGAGTTCGGCCCCACTTATGCCGAACTTCATTCCGTGGGAGACTTTGTTCCGCCCTTGCTTAGGCCGAACTTAACTTTGTGGCGACTACGAAAGTTCGGCCTCACTTAAGCCGAACTTCGCTCCGCTTTCCCGTGAAAGCTTCCGCGGGAAGACTTCATGGAGCTCGGCTTTCCTGGCCCCGGATTTCATTCCGAATCTTCATTCCGATTTTCCGTGAGATTCTTCCACGGCAGAACTTCCTGCTTCTTTATCGGAGCTTCCTCGATGATGAGCCTCGAGGTCGTAGACATAGGCCGAACTTCATTCCGCCTCCTTGACAAATAGGGGAAAACTTCTTCCTTCATTACCCGAACTCCCTTGACGACGGGCTCAAGTGGAGCTCGGCTTTGCTTTAGCTACCGAACTTCACTCCGCCTCCAAAGAATTCTTTGCAGCAGGTTTCGTAGATGACATACTCGAGATGGGGGAGTTCGGCCTGACTTGAGCGATGAGAGCCTCGAGGGAAAAGTTCGGCTTCTTCTTCCGCCGAACTTCATTCCAAATCCCCTTGTGAAATTTTCTGCGGGAGAACTTCTTGCTCTCCATTTCTCCTTCCTAAGGGCGATTGGTATGCCCAAATGCTTTTTCCTTATGGCCGGTTCCTCGCATCCTCATGGCGAGTTTGCTGGCAAAGTCCCCGTTGGAATGTTGCCGCTCGGCCAGCATCATCTCGGCGGGGCCACAGACCTGACCAGCAGGTTGAACTGCCCCACGTCTGCGATGGCTTCGTATGGAAAACTAGGGCTATTGGGGCTGAGACAGGAACAGATAGGATCTGGCGTGCAGGCTGTCGATCACCGTGTCGAAGCTCTCAAGGCATTTTCTCTTCGGAAGAGAACTTCTAGTGAGGAAGAAGGTGGATTTTCAGAGAGAGAGAAAATCGCTATCGAGCACTCCTTTAAGAATAAGGGAACCTCGAAGGTTCAGGCCCTCCTTCTAGCGCCAATCTGTTGACGCAGAAACTGATCGTCGCCGGAGTTGAGGCCGAAGAGGCTGCCGCCGGGGACCTGCAAAACAAAGTCTCGCTCGAAGCCGGTGGGGGGTGGCTCCGGCAAAACCCTCCGATGCTCAAGTCAGTTCCCGTCAATAGGAATGGAGTGCTCGATAGAGTATAGAGGAGAAGAAAAGGGTTTTTTAGAACTTGGCCTCAGTGAATTCGGAGGGTCCTTTTATAGAGAGAGCTAGTTGCAACCGCCTTGGTTAATGAGCATCGTAACTGTCGTGATCAATGCTGATCGTTATTGTCGATCATTATTGTCGATAAATGCGATCGTTATTGCCGATAAATGCCGATTGTTATTGTGGTATAACCGTAGTGAGATCGCCTGTAGTAATCCATCATAAGGAGTTTGGCCATTGAGAAGCTCGTCCACTGAAGAAGTCTGTAGGGAGCCCGGCTTCCTTAGAAGCTCGGTCGTTGGAGAAATCCGCATGGAGTCCGACTTCCGTATAAGCCCGGTCGCTGGAGGGTTCCGTAAGGAGTCTGGCTTCCTTAAAAGCTTGGCCCGAGAGGAAGCTTTGGGGGGAGTTCGGCTCCTGCAGGCGCCTGGCTGTAACGACCCAGGGATAGTTCAGCTTTTGCAGGAGTCTGACCAAAGCTCGGCGATTGAGTAATCAGAAGTAGTTCGGCAGCTAAGTAGTTCGACCCGCTGCCGACTGCTGAGGAGTTCGGACGCTGGTTGTCCGAAGGAGCTTGACCGGCCGAAAGAATGGTCGCTTGAGGAGTTCGGCCGCTGGGAGTATGAAGCTCGGCCGCATGAGAGTTCGGTCGGTTTGAAGGACTTCGGCTGAGGTCCGACCGCTGAGAAGTTCGGCCGGATGTAGGAGTTCGGCCGAGGGGGCGACCGCTTGAGGAGTTCAGCCGAGGGGGCGACCACTTGAGGAGTTCGGCCGCTGGAGGGACGGTCGCTTGAAGCCCGGCCGAGGAGGGTTCGGTCCTGACGCTGGGAGTTTGAGGAGCTCGGCCGCTTGACAGTTCGGCTGAAGCCCGTCCATGGAATCTCTTCTGCGGCCACTAGTCGCATCGGGCTGAGCATCGAACTAGACTTTGGCAGGAGCGGGGTTTATCCCCAACACAGCTAATCTTAGTTTTATATTTTTTACTCACCTCTTGATATGTAGCACTTGCGATTGAAAGACAGCTTAGGTTACATTTTAAACTAATTTGTATTATATATATTTATATTATAGATTAGAAGATATTGGTCATCGGTGAAAATTTCAAGAACCATGTCAATGACTTGTTTCTAATTTAGATTTTTTTAAATTTTATGAGACATGTAGTATTTTTTAACTTTGTATAATAATAATATGGAAAACTTTGTTGCTTATACACTGTATTAACAAATATGATGCATGGAAGATTTATATTAGTATAATATAATTTTAGATTTTATGTGATGATATATTGAATGATATTTAGTTGTTATAATATTAGATTTATTAATAGAAAAATTTAAAATCAACCTTCGGGGGCATAATTTTGGTGGCGATATTATTTTATCACAAAACATATAAATATTTTTTATGATGATAAATTTTATCATAAAAAATATTAACTACGTGAGCTAATATTTTTAGCGGCAAGCAAATTTACTGCCAAAACTTTTGAATTTTTTTTGATGATAAAATTTTGCCACTAATACTATTCAATGGTGTCAACATATCACCACAAAAAGTATATTCATGCTTTTTTTATGGTAACTAAAATTATCACTTAAAATTAAATTTTTTCGACGACATAATATTCATTACTAAAGGACTTTATTTTCCAGCGAAAACTTTCACCGCTAAAAATAGAACTTTTAGCGATGAAACTATTTATTATTAAATATTTATCTAATTATTATTTTATAGTGAATATGTGGATTAGGCGGTAAATAGTATGCTCTTTAGCGCCCAATTTATTTGCCATAAAAGATTTATATTTTTTGATAAAAAAAATTATCATAAAATGTTTAATTTTTTATGATAAATTTATTTTGTTGCCGTGAAAAATATTTTCTGACGAATCTTCTGCAGCGGCTGTGGTGATTATTTTTTCACCATTAAAATTTTTTTTACGATAAGATATTAACTTTTGATGATAATTATTTTATCATAAAAAAATAATTTTTTTTATAGCTAGAGGATGGTCCGGGAGGTGCAGCTCCTCCAAAAGAATGATATCTGATGCTATTGGCTTTTTATTTTTATTTAAAGTTATGATGATTGGCTCTTGAACTGCCTTTATGCTGTGTTAAGGATAACTAAGTTTTTATTTGTAAGCCTAACTGCGGGACTGGCCAACCGTCGCTTCTTATAAGCAATGTGATTGATTACATCACAGTGATATGCAGTGACGTGTTGGCGATCATCCAATGTGACGGGATACATGATGATAGCGCAACGTCTGTGCCTCAGGCGTGTTGATGGGGTATTTTTTTTTATTTTTTTTATTATTTAAATTTAAAAATATGATCGTTCGAAACTTATTTATGAAATTATCATCCACACATAAAATTATCACTTGAAGTAGCGAGTCCATTGCCATGTAAGTAATGTGGCTAGATGGAAAATCGTCATCTCAAATGGCGAGTTTACCAAACTCAGCGGGCCAAGTGTTGATTTCAATGAACTTAGTGTGCTCTTCATTTGAACTGATGAGCTCACTGAAATCGCCACTTGGTCGGATAAGTTCATTAAACTCATCATTTGAGATGGTGATTTCATTGATTTTAATTACCCACCTAGCCCTTCAATCCTGGCTTCTAAACAAAACCCTAATAATCCTCCCCACCTTCTTTGCTCTCCAAAACCTCTAAAATTGTAATTCATCATATATTAATGTTTAATTTTCTACCTAAAGAAGATCATAGACATAACGTATCATGCATGGATATTTATCTCCTCAGAAACATTCTTTCGAATGGTAGAATTAATCTACCATATGTAATAATAAACTATATGATTGAATACCTTGAAAAACCCTAAATCTATTTGCCCTAGAAGCTATTCTGATTGCAATCTTTAAGGCCTTTAATGTCCCACTCACTGATGATGATAAAGTTGTTGAGGTTAAACTCACAAACACCTACGACAAGTCAACTCTAAGGCATATGGGCTATTTTTTTTCTGGTGATGGTTGGAAGCATACATCTGCTGGTGAAGAAGAAAGTTAGCCTACCCGTACAACCCAATCTAGTCATCATATAAAATCTGATCAGCTATCTTATGATGTACATGCATTGTGTGTTTAGTTCGATGCACTGAAGACTGATGTTAGAGAGGGATTTACACGTATGGATGAGGGGTTCGCACGGTTCGATCAGTTCATATAGCATTTCTATCGTTAGTTCCCTCCACCTCCGTAGGATCCTATAGCGAATGATTAAGCTTCAGCTTCTTATTGCACTATTTGAGGACTCAGCTGATGATGCATCATCTACTTTATTTCTTTTTATTGTAGTGTAATCCTTATTTATTTTCTAATAAAATTATATATTGTTAATCTATGTTATCCTAAACTTTATTGCAAGAACTTTATGGATAGATCGGTCATTCAGGGTTTGGAACTTGGTCGATCATCTAGATCGATCGATAAGGATTTCGCGTCAGTCAACCACGAATTTGGTTTATGGATGGGTCGGTCGTTCAGGGTTTGGAACTTGGCCGATCATCTTAAATGATCAATCGAGATTTCATGCCAATCGACCAGGGGTTTGATTTATGAATGGATCGGTTATTCAGGGTTTGGGACTTGGCCAATCGTTTAGATCGGTTAATTAGGGTTTTGCACTGGTTGACTATGGGTTTGATTTATGAATGAGTCAATTGCTCAGGGTTTGAGACTTGGCTGATCATCCAGATCGATCAATCAGGGTTTCATGCCAGTCGATATGGGCTTGATTTATGGATGGGTCGATCATCTAGGATATGTGGCTAGTCCACTAGGTGTACGGGCCGATCGACTTGGGTTTCGATCAATCGACCGCATTCAGTCGACCAGTGTTCTCAGCTGATCAACCTTAAAAAATTGAGCAGATCGTGGTTGATTCGATCGGTTAACCAGGTCGGCTCTGGGTAATGCCAATCGATTGACCAATGTTTGGGCTGGCGACCAGATCGATCGACTAGTTTCTCAGCCGATCGACCATAAAAAATCAAGTGGATCATGGTTGATCCAATCGGAGAACCAGCTCGACTCGAGCAGTGCCAAATCGATCGAGCAGGGTTTGGGCCGATCGATCATTTTCTCAGCCAGTTGATTGTAACAAATCGAGCAGATCATGGATGATCCATTTGATTGACCAGCTCGGCTCTAGAGCTGTGCCAAACTGATCGACCAGAATTTGGGATGGTCGACCATAAAAAATCGAGTGAATCGCATTTTAGAGGCTGATCCGATCAATCGATAGGTTCGGCTCTTGGGCCAGTGCAAATCGATCGATCAGGGTTCGATTGACTTAAAAAAATGGCTTAGAGACCAGCTCTTGCCAAAGCAGTCGACCATCCAAAAACCCTGCTTCACTTGCTTAGGCTCCGGCTTGCTAAGCTACTTAAAATTCAAAAGTTATCTATCATGACATCATCTGACCAACACCACATCCTGATCAACAAACTCTATTTCAAAATTGATAAATAAATAATTTTATTTATAGAACTAACAATCCAAATCTTAGAAACATGTAATACTAAACAAATGAAGTTCAACATCATATAATTGGTCAAGTAAAAAGATGAATATTAGAATGGTATGATTAACTCCAAACAAAGTCCCACATGGGTATTAAAAACCAAAAAGGGAATCAAATCCCATATGAGTATAATAAAATCCAAAAAAAAAGAATCAAGTTCCACATGAGTATAATAATAATAAAAAAAAAGAATCAGGTCCCATGGGGTGGTCATCGCTTTCTCCTGGGCAGTTGCCAACGATGTAGGATTGGTTAGGCTTTACTTGGGCCCCCATGCTCCTCGATGCCATGATCTATCTCTATGACAGTGTCATCTATAACTCCCTCACCTATAATATTTGCTGTATAACTCGAAGCTCCCTAATGGGTAACTCTAAAATACGCTATCTTATCATCAATAGATTGAAACCATGTCATGTTGTCGTGCATGTAAGCCTTAGATGACATATAAGGACTGAATGGAGGAAACTCCGACATCTGAAACTCAAAGACTATATACAATCAGATAGCTCGGCAGTGCGGATCAAGCAATAGTCCTAACGATGATGGATATTGATAAGATGAAGGTATGGATCCTGATGCACCAAACTCCATGGTGATATGCTTGTGCTCATCAATGGCATGGAGTATCTTTGTGCATATATCCTCTATAACTGGCACAAATGTGGACAGAGACTCTAGGCACAAAGATGATGGATTTGCACTAGACTGTCACTTTAACAAAAAAAAAAAGATAGATCAAATATATGAATATTAATTAAAAATTTTTACTACTTACCAGATAATCAAACATTGCATCAAATTGATAAATGAAATGATGAGTGATGCGGTAGTACCACTTCATGTAATGGTCATAATAGTGCATGGCACGATCTGCTGCTGGTCCATCCATAACATGGTCTCGACGATGCTCCCACATCGCAATAAAGTCCTGATAAGTAATGCTCTAGTCCTGATCCTGACGATCTCTAAGATTGATATAATGCAGACTAAAATCCATGTCACAGACAAGTGGAATAACCTGACGGATCCCAAACTGCCGCATCACTCTATCGGGGTGGTGCTACTTTACAATATGAAAATATAAAAGTGGCATCTGGCATCGTCACATATTTTATCCAACGAAGCAATAATTCAGTAGAAGTGCAAGAACCTCCAAAGTATATTGCTGCCATATAATTTTTTTCTTTTAAACATCACTAAATATTAGTATTCTAAGCCAATTCGAATTAAACATGACTAAAAAATATAGCATACAAATCAATTAGAATTTTACCTGTCTAGGTCGAAATCAATTGAGATAGTATCTATACATCTATAGCATATGAGTGAAAACCTTTATCATTGGAAAAGCATCTCTCCACCTGCACAATCGAGTGTTTACAAGTTACATTTTAATCAACAAAGTATTGGTAGGTAAATAATCATTATCAACATTACTTACGTACCTCATGGCTAGTGGTCCACGTGGTAATGCACCTTTATCTGCCATATCCATAATAGGATCTATAGGAGATTGATCTAATCTACAAGAAGCAATATAAGGAAACCTATCCCATGCCCACACCTGAAGCAAAATCAAGGATCCTGTGATCTGATATGATCTATCCCACATACTCTATAAAGCTCTTTGTACAACCAAGCTAGATTGGCACTACCACAACTATAGTGTCCTGTGGTCTAAGTAATGGCAAAAACATGATATGAATTAAGTTATTATATTTATCTACAAACAAACACCCTTCTAATACCTGCAATATGTATGCCCTAGTATAATACTGTATGGCAACATCATCTGCATCATTAGGTAGCCTATCAAACAGTTCAGCTTATATGAGCACAAGTAGCCATCAAGTGGGAGCACGACAAATGATAGCACTACCATTTCTGGCATGTGCATGTACACTCCGACAACCTTACAATCTACATATGAATATGTTGCCTCCATTCATACAAGGTCCATGGAATGTCGTATACACTTGAAACATCTCACTTGCTCTATCGAGTCTTGTAAGATTATGGGATGTGGCTTTAGATTGGTTAGCAATCAATTGAGTTGTAGCAAAAAGAGTAAATCTTTTACCTCTAGATAATGCATCCTTTGCTTGAGCATGTCTCCCATCATAATAAGATACAAGTCAAAAGAAAGTGAGCGGTGCCAATAAAATTACTAGTAGAAAATGAGTATTTTTTAGTACTCCATTAAAATATTTAGATAAATTTGTAGTCATCATGCTGAATCTTCGGCCACCATCATGTGCAAGATATTATTTTTGTACCAAAATTTCAGACAACCACTGCAAGGTTTCCAAGTCCATTTTTTTAATATTTTTCATATATTTATCAAACTTTTTGGATTGTGTTTGCATACACGTTCTCTTTAACAAATCTCTTAGTCTTGTATCCCTAAATTTAGTATTGAAGTTACTAGCTATATAGCATAGACAGTATATATGATTTGCATAGGATGGATGCTAATCAAGATGTTCATTTTATACAGTAACTAATATACCTGTGTGCCGATATGAAATTAGATAGATTTTTTGACGTGGTCTAATAAGATATCTTAGATAAGCTAAAAATCAGCTCCATCTATCTGTCGACTCTTCATCTACTATTATAAATGAAAGTAAAAAAAATGATTATTTTCATCGATAGCAGTTGCAATCATCAATTTTTTTCAATACTTTTCATACAAAAATGTCACATCAATACTAATTACTGCTCTACAGCGCTTGAAGCCTACAATCAATAGTGCAATTGCCCATAAAATATGATCAAATGTAGCAAATGATGAATGACTAGAAAGAGTGCTATAAACTTTACCCAAGATCCAGGAATAAATTATTCTACAGCACGCAACCACTTGGACAATAAGTCATATGACTTATTCCAATCTCCATATACCTTGGCCATTGCTTTCTGCATTGCCTCCCATAACTTTCTATAATCGACCATGTAATTGAATCTACTCTTTATGACTACATTAATATCGGTGATAAAAATTATGGATACTTCTTTTACAAGATTTCGTATTTCATTAGTGATGAAATTCAATCTAAGTCCAAAATGATCATGTGAAAGCATGGCCGAAATACATGTCTGTGGACCAGCATATCTTATAATTTTAAAATTTTCAGCCTGCTTAATGGCTTGAAGCTTTCAATTACATCCTAACTTTATATTCTTATATTTAACAATCCAAAGATTCGGCTCTAAGTCAATAATCTTGAATTCATGGTATGTGTCCACTGAATATTATCTTATTATAGTTTGAAGTTCTATCTTATCTGCAAAATAGAGTCCTTTACAGAATTCATCATCTATTTTCCAAATAATATAAAGTGCATGCAATCCAAAAGATATTGGTGCAATGGCATCCATCTAATTAATGCTCCTAAATATAATTGAAGGAGCTTCAAACACCGAATAATTTTGGTGCTCCACATTCGATGAGAACTGTACATCATGGGATGTACCCACTTATTGAGCATCATCATCCATACCTTCTTCACTATGTACATTATCTTTCACAAAAAATCGATTGTCAATCACTATAAGAAAAAGGATCTTTGTTGATGCAAAATTTATCTACGCATAATTTTGCATAGGTAAAGATCATAATTAGCTACGTAAACCTTTAAACATCAGTAAAAATTGAATAATTAGCGATGCTAAAGCATAAACATTGAAAAATATAATTATCGATGTCATATTTGCATCGACATTTAACACAAAGCATCGATAATGGTTGCTCTTTTTTTTTAATTTTTCATTAATATTTGCCGATACTAATTTAGCATAGATAAAAACCATAATTTCCTATGCTCATATCTTACGTAGGCAAATAAGCTTATTTCCTACATTAAATTTACATTGGTAAATATTTTCCTTTTTAATAATTTTTTTTATTTTTGTAAACTATTTTTTGATGTTTACTAAGCGTAGGTAATTATGGTAATTACCTACGATTAATCTTTTCATAGGAAATTAAGTTTATTTTCTATGCTAAATTAACCTCTACAAATATTTTACTTATTTATTTATTTATTTATTAAAATTATTTACCAACATTAGGGTAGCATAGGTAATCAACCTAATTACCTATGTTTACCTATTACATAGGTAATTATGCTTATTACCTACTATTAACGTGTGTCGATAATTATTATTTTTTATATAATTTTTTTTTTATTTTTATAAATATTTTTTTTCATAAATAATTTATCGATATAATTTTAAAATTTAAAATTCATATTCACCATTCGTTATCTTAATAATTATTATTAAAATATTATTACAAAAGTCTATCTCGATCAATTAGCCCTAGCTATGTCAATCCATAAAATTTGATTTTGACGGTCATGAACGATCGCATGACGATCTGATAGATAGAGATCACTGATGGATTCAAAAATTTACAACGATAATCTTAGTGATATTTATAACATATTATCAAAATTTTATCTTAATCAGACATCATTATCATGGTCAATTAAGTATAGGATGATTTCGATTGTTAAATGAAAAACTAGTGATCAAAAGGCCAAACGATGTTCGATTATGAGGTAATTTTTTAGATAAATGATCTTTACTACTATTTTGATCATTTATATGGTGATGATCATAAAATTCAAAACGAAAGTGTATGAACGATCCAAAACTATATATCTCTTGATATTAATTCTAAAGATCTTTAAGTAATTATACTTATATTTTTATAAGATCTGCTTAACGTGGATGGTTCATATACGTATAGTTTAAATTTTATGATCACTACCGTATAAATGATAAAAATAGTAGCAAAAATTATTTATCTAAAAAAATCATCTTAATAGGATGTCGTTTGGCCTTTTAATCATTCATTTTTTATTTAATGATCAAAAGTATTTCGTACTAAATTGATCATGATAATGATGTTCGATTGATATAAAATTTTGATAGTATGCTAAAAATATCACCGAGATCATCGCTGTAATTTTTTGGATCCATTGATGGCCTCTATCGATCAGATCATCATGCAGTCATTTCTAACCGTCAAAATTGAATTTTATTGATCGACATAGCTAGGACTTCGGGATTGAGGTAGACTCTTACGACGATACTCTAACGATAATTATTTAGATAATGAATGATAAAGATGCACTTTAAATTAAAAAATTATATCCATAAATTATTTATGAAAATATAAATGTTAATTTAAAAAACTTATTCCCAATATTTATATTATGTTGGAAAATATTCAAATTGCCTACAATATCCCTTAACGTAGGTAATTAAAATTATTACCGATGTATAATAATCATCAAAAAATGTTTGACTCTTTTAGCGGAGTAAAATAATCATCGGTATCCAGAATAATTACCTATAGAAAAACTAACGTAGGGAATTTAATTTATTTCTGTTGTATAATTTACATCATAAAATATTTTTTAAAATTTTTTTATTTTAAATTTTAATTATATATTTTAAGAAAGTAATTTTATTTATTATTTTTTGTATTTTTTATCAATAATAACCTAAATTTATCGTAAATTATTAGTTTAAAAAATATATTTTGCATAAATATTATGCGAAATAAACTAATTTCCTACATTAATTTTTCTTGAAATACTTTTGCCGATGTTAATTTTGCATTTAAAACTAATTTTTTTAAATATTTTATTTTGATAATTATTAAACATCGTTAATAACTTGATTACCTACATTTTTTTTAACATAGCTAATTAGAGGAATTATCAACATAAGTTTGCGTTAGTAAATTTTTTTAGAAATTTACAATTTTGCCCACCCCTCCTCGCATTTCGCCTCCCACCCCCGCCCACCTATTTCTCCTGATCGAACCCTCTTTGCTAGCTACCAGGTCTATTCTTTTCCTTCTCTCTTTCGATCTCTCTCAGCATCGGTGGTCCTCGCTTCCTCCTCCACCACTGCCATCGCCGTCGTGCCACCATCACGAAAAAGGTAAAATCTTTTTTTTTTCTTTTGCATCCACGGGGAAGGGAGGGGGTGTGGTTGGTTGCCTAGGCAGGAAGGAGAGGAGGAGGGGCGGAGGAGAGCCATGGGTCAGGGGTGGGGCTGGGGCCAGGGCCGGGGTATAGGGGTGGCGATGGCGATGGATACCCGAGGGGTGACGCGAGGGCGGACGGGAGGGAGGTACGGACGAAGGGGGACGAGGGCGCGATTGGCGGTGGTGACCGACGGTGAGGATCCGATCGGGGTGTGAGGGTGGCAATGGCAAGGGGTACCCAAAGGATGGTGTAGGGGCTGAAGGGAGGGAGCTACAGATGAAGGGGGAGGGGGGCGCAGGAGGCGATGGTGATGGTGGGAGAGGGCGCAGGCACCGAGGTGAAGGAAGGTAGGGGTTTTCTATTTTTTATAATTTATTTATTTATTTATTTTTAATGCTTAAAAATAAAAAAATAAAAAATAAAAAATAAAAATAAAATAAATTTTTAAAATAAATTAAATATAAAATATTTAATTATATTTAAAAATTAAAATAAAATTTTATTTTTAAAATACATAAATTTTAAATTAATATTAAAAAAAGAAGGAAAAGGAAAAATTAGAGTAATTTATAATTATGTATTTTATGAATATTATATGTAATTATATAGATATTTTATATAGGATTATTTATTATTTTATAGGATTATATATTTTATAATTATTTTATATATTTTATTTTATATATTATATATTTTAAAAAAGGGAGTAAAAATAAGTAATTTTAAAAATAAAGAGGAAAATAATGAAAAGTCACCACATATAATATAATGCAAGTACCAAAACAATCATTTAAAATTTATTTTATAATTTAAATAATTGCATGAATAGCTGGTAAGAAGCTATAATGGGATGAAAAAAATATAGGACATATAAAATTTGCTGCAAAATTTATTGAAATATAGCTTTAAATTTTATAGATAATCCATAATTAATAAAAATAATTTATGATTCAACTAAAATGATAGTCTCTAATTTGCATTGAACCTCATGTTATTAATTTTATAAAGTATTTCTCTCTGATGCTCTTTTCCATGGTAGATCTAACTTATTAAGACTATTATCTTTATGATTACTTGCTTTTAGTTATTAGTTATATAAATAATTTTTTTATTTATAAAATTTATTACATAAAATATGAAAAATATTCATATCTTTAAGAAAATTCTACTGAAATATAGAGTTATCCTTTTTTGATAAATTAGAATACCATTTCTAAATGTATGTTCAGAAATGGATGCAAAATTGCATTGAGCCATAGATTTCTATTCTAGAGTCGATCTCGATCAAGATCGACTCTTGGATGCTCCAATTTCAAGCATTTTGGAAAAGCTTTAATCTTATTATTATTATGAATCGATATTTTGTTTCGTTATGTGATGTTCAATAGTTATCTCTCATCTATTCTTCGGATATATATTGGATAGAATGTATAGGCACTATATTCATATTGTATACTTCGAGAACCATAAGGAGACGCTACCAAAATTTTAATAATAATAAAATAAAATATTAACTAATAATAATAATAAGATTATTTTTTTTTAAAAGAAATAGGACCATACCTATTAGAAATAGATAGAATTATGCATTCTTAAAATCTTACTAATAACACATACTTTAATTATGAACATTTTTCATGGATAGATGAAAAATAATGAAAAAAGTTGGATGAATGCTCGCTCTATCATCTTATCTGAATACTGATAAGATTTTAAAAATTTTATAACACTACTACAAAAATGATCTATGGCAGCGCATACTATGGTAGCGATTTTCGAAATCGCTGCCATAGATCCTATAGGTCGGATCTATGGCAGCGATTTTTATAACCGTTGCCATAGGTCTGACATATAGCAATGGTTAACAAAAATTACTGCCGTTGGCCGGACCTATAGCAATGGTTATAAAAAACTGCTGCCATAGATCGACTTATAGCAGCGGTTTATTATAACCGCTACTATAAGTCGGACCTATAGTAGTAGTTAGTGAAACCGCTGTCATAAGTCGGACCTATAGCAGCAATTAGTATGAACCGCTATTATAAGCTTATTTATGGCAGCAATTTTTTTTAAAATATTATATAATTTTAAAATTTAATATTCATCTTCACCATTCATTATATAAATAATTATTATTAGAGTGTCGTCGCAAAAGGTCGCCTCGATCCGATGACCCTAGCTTCCTCGATCATAAAAATTTAATTTTGATGACCACGAATGATGATGCGATGATTTGATAGATGGAGACCTCCGATGAATCTAAAAACCTACAATGATGATTTCAATGATATTTATAGTGTACTATCAAAGTTTCACTTCAATCGGATATCATTATCTTGATTAATTTTGAAGTTTCACTTCAAAGGATCAAATGGTGTTCAATTATGAGATAATTTTTTTTATAAATGATCTTGGCTACTACTTTAATCATTTTTTATGGTAGTGATTATAAAATTCAATTTGTGAGATAAAAAATGATCTAAAACTATATGTCTCCCGATAACCATTCTAAAACTTCACTGATTGTTATGCTCGTACTTTTGCAATATCTGCTTAATATGAACTATTTATATGAAAATAATTTAAATTTTACTATCATCATTATATAAAATATTTAAAATTATAACAAAGATCATTTAACTTGTCTTACAATCGAATGCCATTTAACCTTTTGATCGCTTATTTCTAATTTAACGATCAAAACCATACCGTACTAAATTGATCATGATAACGATATCCGATTAAAATAAAATTTTGCTAGTACGCTATAAATATCATCGAGATCGTTGTTGCAAGTTTTCAGATTCATCGAAGGTCTCCATCTATCAGATCATCGCATCATCATTTATGATCGTCGAAATTAAATTTTTTTAATCGATGAAGTCAGGGCCATCGGATCGAGGCGATCTGTTGTAATGACACTCTAATGATAATTATTTAGATAATAAATGGTAAAGATGGACATTAAATTTTAAAATTATATAATATTTAAAAAAAAAATAAAAAAATTTATTTTTAATCTACATCAATGGTTATCAAAAATTGCTGCTATAGATCTACAGCAGCGGTTATATTAGGTTAAAAATTTTTAAATTTTTTCTACTTTCCTTTCGTGCGCGCTCGATCTCTCTCTTACTGCATCTCCTCCTTCTCTCCATCATCGGTGAGGCTCCTTCCCCCGACCGGTGCCGCCCTCTTTCCCCCTCGATCGACACCGCCCTCCTTTCCCCTCCCCCTCCGCCCCCATACCCGGCTGCCCCTCTCCGCCACCAGCCACCCACCACCCCTCACCCGCCCCACCACCCCACCCTCCCCGGCTGCCCCTCCTTTCCTCATCCTCGGCGCCATCCCCGCCACCCACCACCCCCCACCCAGCCCCCCATCCCACACCTTCCCCCATCCGCCCTCCTTCCCCCCATCCTCCGATCGCCCCTCCCCACCATCCTACCACCTCTCGAGCCCCCCATCTCCGGCCATCACTCCCGCCACCCCCCACCCGACCCCCCATCCCCCACCCTCCCCCCCAGCCACCCCTTCTTCCCCTCATCCCAGGCCGCTTCTCCCACCACCCCCCACCTCCCACCCAGCCCCCCACCCTCCCCACAGCTGCCCCCCAGCTCCCCCATCTCCGACCGCCTCCCATCCACGACCGAGCCCCCACCCCCCTCAGCCGCCTTTCACCCCCATCCCAGCCACCACGCTACCATCCAGCCCCCACCAACTCCCCTCCGGTCCCAACCCTCTCATCACTGTGCCTCCTCCTCCTCGTCGGGCCCCCATCCTTGCTCTCTCTCTCTTTTTTTTCTCTTTTTCTCTATCTATCTCACTATCTTGCTTTTTTTCGTAGGTTACCTCTAGTACCATTATCCTCCTCTAGTATCATCGCGACGATCCTCAGAGCATTTGGTGCAATCCGCTCTATATAGCCATAGGTATAATTTTTTTTAATTTTATAGTATTATTTATTAATCATATATATTTATAATAATTTATAAAATATTTATAATAAATATTATAAATATTTATTATAAATATTATAATTATCTACATGTCGTAGTTTTTGGATCGAAACCTAAAAATTTAGATTCGAAATAAATTTTAATGACTGGTACCGAATCCAAATCCGAATACCCAATGGGTCTATTCTTGAAGTACTAGATTCGGACCCTAATGGATCTCAAAAGGTCGGACCTAATTTTGAAATCTGAAACTAAGAAATGGAGAGACTGAGAGGGAGACCGATAGATTGAAAGAGGGAGGGCCGATCACTCATCGGCCATCGATAAGGGAGACTGAGAGTGAGAGGGAGGGAGGGGGTCCGGCCTCACCACCATCGTCGGCGAGGGAGATCGAGAGAGGGAGAGAGGAAGGGAGGGATCCGACCTTACCGCCATCATTAGGGGGAGGGGTTCGGCCTCATTGCCATCATTGGGAGGGAAGGGGGTCCGACCTTGCCACTGGAGGGAGATCGAGAGAGGGAGAGTGGGAGATCAAGAGAGTGAGAGAGGAAAGGAGAGGATCCAGCCTCGCCGACATCACTAGGAGGGATGGGGTCCGGCCTTGCTGACAAGGGAGATCGAGGGAGATCAAGAGAGTGAAAGAGGAAGGGATGGGGTCTGGCCTTGTCGGTGAGGGAGATCGAGAGAGGGAGAGAGGAAGATCGAGAGATGAAAAAGCTGGAAGGGAGGAGCTCGACCTCGCCACCATCGTCGGTGAGAGAGATCTAGAGAGGGAGAGAGGGAGTGATCGAGGGGATGAAACACAGCCGAGTGGTTCGGATACACAGCCGAGCTGGCTTGGGCCGTGATCGAGTCGGCTAGGGGAGGATCTAAGCCAAATGTCTCAAGCACGGAGCCGACTATCTCAGGCATGGAGCTGGCTCGACTTCTGAGCAAATAGAATTTGATATGTCTCTATAAGGTTCCAACTTTAAGCCCTAAGGTGCCACCATCATCTACTTTATTCTTCTTTTAGGTTTCTAGATTAACACCAAGGTTCGTGCAAGAGATCAGATCTATGACTGTTGCTCATCCTTAATTATTTATGAATGTAATTCAAGTTGTAGAATTTATTGCATAACAATTTTTGGATGTTTTTATCTTATTGCTTTTGTTTATTGCATTACATAAAGATAAACCCATCAATTGATTAGTGTACATATTAGAGACTATTTATTGATACTATACTAATATTATTGTTCAACATGTTATATTGATTAATGTTTATTAACATTGCAGATCATGATGGCACCAAAACGTCATCTAGCTTTCACCTCTATCCCTCGGCGGGTTATGCATAGTTCAACATCCGAGGAGCAGTCGGAGCATACTCTGTCTACCTTGGCATCGACTGCTCAGGAACCTCCATCACCGATATCTACTCTATCGATGATATCTACTCCATCGATAGCTGAGCCTCTACCGTCGCTCATATCTGAGATACATGCTACTACGCAGGCATCTGAGTATTCGTTTTTATTATATTAGCACAACTTTATTTTTTATATAGTATTTGTATACTTATATATTTGCATAACGTATTTGCATTGTAGATGCATCATCCAGCTGGATATTTCATGGTCCCACATATATGACACACATGTGAAATCGCTAACATCAGATGATGGTCTATTATGATGCGGAGGAAAGGTCAGTAGAAAAGATCGCATGGGAGATGATTTCTTTTTTGGAGTGCTTGTGAGATGGTCGGACATCATTCCAGTAGAGCCCAAAAACTAGCATTTGATAGATGCTACCATTAGAAATCAGGTATGGGCGAAGATATGGATAAGTACATACATCTTAGTTATATTTATGCATTTTATATGTTTACACTATATATGCTTTGATTAGAATAATTTTATAACTAATTTTTGATAACTTTGTGTAGAGGAGGTACCGACTTTTTCGATCATGAGAGGACTCGAAAGGCCCGATTGAGGAAGATTGAAGAGTTGTACCAAGGTTACAAGGTCAAGCTCCATAGAGGATGGCTTGAGCACTGATGAGACACTCTGGAGGGGCTTGTTCCCTGGATACAGGACTGTCCTTCGAGTCAATGGGAGAGGATGGTTAGACACTGGAGGAGCCAGAAGTTTGAGGTAAAATTTTTAATTTTTAAATTTTTTAATATACTTAAAGTTTTATTTAAATATTTTTTTAAATATTTATTATTTATTTAAATATTTGTTAGAATATCTTCCATTAGAATCGAGAGAACCGTACAGCCTAGGAGTATTCGCACACTCTAGGCCACGAATCTATGGCCAGTCATGTGCATAGAGAGATAATTAATTCTAAATCTTACTAGATAAATTAAATTTATATTTTTTATCATTTTTTTGATAAATTTATTCTTTGTTATAGCTGATGAGAGATGGAGTGATGTCCAGTCATAACGAGATCTTTCGATTCAGTCGTGCGAACAAGACGGACAGGCTGATGAACGCCGCGATCGAGCATATTTTTATAAGTATTAAATATATTAGTATATATAATTAGTATTATAGCATTTTTTATAAAATTTTATTTTAATTTATAATTACAGGATCAGTTTAATGCGCTCACGAGCAAAGGCCCGAATACCTCTGAGCCCCATGACCATCTATCTCAGGTCTTAAGGCTTAAGCACTCTGGGAGGATCCGATGCAGACTCGGACATACGTCAATGAACTACTGGTCTGAGGTGAGCATCTCTTCACAGACTTTCGATGTCGTCAGCCGAGAGGAGCTTGAGGAGGCATTGGCACGGGCAGATCATTCTACGACGTGGGCAGATCGGGCTGAGGAGCGTGTATTTCATCTGAAAGATATCATGAGAGATATGATGTCGATGCTCAACGTACATTTTAGAGTCATGAGCTTCGAAGATATGTTGGTCCATATTCTAGCTCCACCTCCAGCTCCAGCACCAGCTCCAACTTCGGCTCCTGGTGATCACGATGATGATGTAGATTTAGAAGACTTTTGATGTATTTTATTTTTTTAAAAAAATATTATAATAAATTTTATTCGATAATAAAATTTTAGTATTTTAAAATAATTTTTATATTTATTATATTTTTTATGTTATATATCTATATTTATCAGATAAAATATATAAAAAATAAAAATTTTAATTTTTTTAATTATTCAAGATCTATGGTAGTGATTTTATAATCACTGTCATATCCATACCAACCACTGCTATAGGTTTCTGGTGCAAACGGTGTCAACCACTGCATTAAACCTATGGCAGCGGTTAAGAAACCACTGCTATAGATTATCTATGACAGTAGTTATGTAATCGCTGCTATAGATAACCTATGGTAGCAGTTATATAATCGCTGCTATAAGTCGATCTATTACAGCGATTTATAAACCACTATAATAGACTATTTATGATAGCGGTTCAAACAACCACTGCAACAATCATTGCCATAGAGCTACGACAATGGCTACAGTAGCAATGGTTAAATAACCGCTGCCATACCCTATGCCAATGATTTTTTGGGCTATGGCAGTTGTTACGAACCGCTGCCGTAGCTCTTTTTTGTAGTAGTATAAGATTTGCATGTTCAAGAGTCGATGATCCCAATAGAATTAAATGTTCTTATCGAAGATATCACAATAATTACTTCTAGCCTACAAATACAATATTAGAGCACTTGTTGATTTGGGATATGGATAGAAAGTATACTATTTGAGATTTGCATGGGACAAGTAGACCTACTAACACAAGAGACCAACATATGGGTTAACAAGCTGAACCAATTGGCATCAATGAGATGTTAGATGATTTATATGAGGAGGCATATTTTGATAACTCTTCAGAGTATGGATAATACAAATGATGGACATTTTGAAAAACTTATAAGAGATGCCAAGGAGCCATTGTATCCAAATTGTAAGAAGTTCTCGATGCTTGAGTACTTTATAAAACTTCAACACGGTCAAACCATGTTTGGTTGGAGTCAAAAGTCATTTGACTTTATATTGAGCTTAATCAAAGAGGCATTAGTGGATGGTGAAAAACTTCTAAAATCATATTTAGAGGCAAAAAAGTATATGCATGAACTTAGATTGGGTTGTACACCAATACATGCATGCAAGAATAATTATGCATTATTTTATAAAGAGCATCAACATTTGGATTGTTGCCTAAGATGTGGTGAGTCAAGGTATGCTGAAGATTTTGAAAGAGGTAAGAAGCAGCCTCACAAGATTTTGAGATACTTTCTATTAATACTAAGACTTCAGAGACTTTATCAGTTATCGAAGACTGCTGAGGTGATAAGATGGCATCATGAGATGTGAATTCCTAAGGATAACATCATTAGTCATCCAGCAGACTCTATAGTTTGGAAGAAATTTGATAAACAATATCCTCAATTTGCTAGTGATCCAAGCAACATTCATCTTAGCCTAGCATCTGATGGTTTCAATCCATTCGAGAGTATGAGCAATGCTTATAGTATGTAATCGGTTATGCTAATGCCATATAATGTTGCACCATGAAAATATATGAAAGTACCATTTTTATTTTTATCATTGTTTATTCCTAGACCTAGAGCTCCTGGTAATGAGATATATGTTTATCTGTGACCCTTAATCAATGAATTAAGAGAACTTTGAGAGATTGGTGTTGAAACATACGATTCAGTTAGTAAAAGAAACTTTCGATTGCATGCGATGATAATGTAGATAATTAATAATTTTTCAACATATGGTAACCTATCTAGATGAAGCACAAAAGGATATTTGGCATGTCCAATTTGCAACGGTGATAGCTACTCCGTTATACTAAAGCATGAAAGAAAAATTGCCTATATGGGTCATCGTAGGTTCTTACCATCTAATCATTCTTAGAGAACTCGCAGAATCGATGCTTCAATGGAAAGTCAGACATGCATGGGCCACCTTGTATGATGAGTGGAGATAATATATTGGCACAACTAGAGGCCATTCGCAGTGTTAAATTTAGCAAAATTTTTAGGGGTCGCAAGCGAAAGCGTAATGAATCAGAGTTGAACTGGATGAAGAGGAGCATATTTTTTGAATTATCTCATTGGCAACATATTCTACATCATTATAATTTGGATGTCATGCACATTAAGAAGAATATTTATGATAATGTTATTGGGATACTTCTAAACATCAAGAGAAAAATAAAAGATAATCTGAATTCTCGGCTAGACCTAGAAAGAATAGGAATACGGCATGAGTTGCACTTAGTGCCTCGTGATGGTGGAAAATTCTTAGTGCCAATTTCAAGTTATACACTACATAGTGATGGAAAAAAAAATTTCTGTGAGTGGTTAAAAATTGCAAAGTTTTCTGATGGTTTTGTCTCCAACATTTCAAGCCATGTGAACTTGAAAGACGACAGTATCTCGGCTATAAAGAGTCACGACTCTCATATTATATTATAGCATCTTATATACCTATTGTGATGCATAGCTTCTCCACTGTAGAGGTACATAATACACTTATTGAATTAGATATTTTCTTTCGAGAATTATATTGTCAGAAACTCCAAGTTGATATACTTGAGAAGCTTCAATCAGATATTGCCCCTTTACTATGGAAGTTGGAAAAAAAATTTCTACCATCATTTTTCGATATTATGGTATACTTGGTGGTTCACCTTCCAATAAAGACTTTACTTGCTGGGCCAGTTCAGTACCAATGGGTGTATCCTATTGAATGATAATAATATTATAAAAAAACTAATTTTTTTACTTAATTTACAATCATAATAAAAAAAATAATTATTTTTTTTTATTTTTTTATCATTTTGTATGTGCAGATTCTTGTATAAGTTGAAATTATATGTGCGAAATAAAGCACGTCCAGAAGGTTCAATTGTGGAAGCATATATCTCCATAGAGTGTCTTATATTCTGTTCAATGTACATCGATGATGTGGAAATATGCTTCAATCATTAAAAGCATAATGCAGATAGGGAGTGGGTCGACATTGAATCTATATTATCTATTTTTAAGATTAATATTCATTCCATTAGTAGAAAAAAATATAAATACATGAACATAGAAGAGCGCAAGCTGGCATATTTTTATGTATTAAATAATTATGAAGAAATATATCATTTTATGGAGTAAGTATCTTTACATAATCAATATTATATACTTTCAATGAGATAAAATAATAAGAAGCATGTATTTATTGTAGAGAGCATAGAGATATATTATTACAACAGAATAATAGAGATATCGAAGGACGACATCAAAGAAAGTTCGTAGCTTGGTTTAAACAACATGTTAGAACAATAACGGTTTTATTCAATTTTTTATTAAATATAATATACACAAAGTTGATTTATCTTAACTTATATATATGTTGTTATAGATGATGTTAATGTATCATAATAAAGAAGATAGTACAACTAATGAATTATATGATTTGCCATGCCACCTCGATCCTAAAGTTTCATGTTATAGCTTATGTATTGTTGGTGGTATGAGATTTCATATAAGGAAGTTTGATATGCAGCGGCGGACTTAAAATAGTGAAATTTTGATGATGGAAACCGATGGAGATAATGAGATTAAATATTATGGTATCCTTTCCGATATTATACAGTTAAGATATGGATCAAAATAATTTATTTACATGTTTAAATGCCAATGATGGGATATCAATAATAATAGGATGAGTATTCATAAAGATGCATACTTCATAAGCATCAACTTTGCGAGAACATGGTACCAATCCGATTCTTTCGTACTCGCTAGTCAGGCAAAGCAGGTATTATACCTAAAAAATATGAGATATAAAGGTAAATGGCATATTATAAAAAATTTTGCACCAAGGGGTGTTTATGATATACATGTTCATTTCGAGATAGAAATAAATGAGGACTTCTTTCAGAAGGAATAAAATACAGCTGATTTGGGATAGTACGGTGCCAACATTGGAAGCACATCTCCTCTGATTAAGGATGATGTGCAACCTGATAATATTGATGTTAGCGAATTAAATCTGAACGTGTCGAAGGATTATGTTGATAATGATGATAACTTCATAAATGATGATGAGGAAGATTATACATTGGTAAATTATGATGATGAAAATATCGATAATCCTCCTGATGAAGATACAGATATTGATTGATAATATGTAATTTTTCAAGAAACTCATATATCTTAAATTTTATATATTATTTAGTATTGATATAATTTTTATCAAATATTATATTATCTCTAATATATTATTTGATACAGACATGACACCAAGAGGACGATCCCTAAAGCTTACACGAGAAGATGCCACTGCATCGACTTCTCAGCAGTGGTCTCTTGATGACCAGGCAATCACATTAGCCAGTCCAAGTTAATTTTATATATTATAATTTTTTTATATTTAATTTACTTTAGTTTTTTATCATTTATAAATAACTGATTTTAAGTTATGCCACTAGAAGGATGATCTGATGGAAGGGACTAACATGGAGATGTCGATACCTCTTAATCTCAGCAGCACACTACTGATGAGGTAGGCACATCATCTCCTACCATAGGTTATTTTTACATATTATATTTTTTATATTATATTTATTTTAAGTTTTTATCATGTATAGATAATTGATTTTAAGCTTCATGTTTTGCTGTAGCTACTGATACTATGATTAGGTGGACACATGGAGCCGCCAGAAATGAGAAGCTAGAGAAGTGAAGGAGGGCACATCCTGGGGAGAGGATGAGGGTTGTCATCCCATTGGGATATGTCATACCAGTATAGCACCATATCAGGGATCCATACATGTGTAAGGTAGGTATTATTATCCATTCGTACACTCTCCTGATGCTGACTAATTGGCGCAGAGTTACGAGACCGCTACAGTAAGTCCTCCTAGACCATTTGTAGATAACTAAATATAATTTTTGATAATTATTTAACTTTTTTTGATAAATCTCATTTCTACTACATTATTTTTGTAGCATAATTTTGATATTCGGGAGATTGATACCCAACGCGTGCAGGAGGCTATCCTTTGGTATATGGGGCGATTGCTTAGAGAATTCAGATATGAGCTCCATACCCACTGGAAGGAGGTCTTTCGGGCACATGGGGCGGTGGTGGCATGTGAGACACCGCATAGGAGTGTATCACGTCCTAACTGGGATCTTTTTTGCACCAAATACGAGGATCCTACATATCGGATATAACTATTATGTATAATAAAAATATTGATTATTAAATTGATATGGTATTGTAATATGTTCACTAATATCTTCATTGTATTTGTTTATTCGGCATACTGTGACAAGATCTTACAAAGCAGGTCGAGGCTCATGGTGATGCATTGCAGTGCATTAAAGTCATTTGCACAGTATCAGTATGAGCTGGTAAGTACACATACATACATCTCTAATGATTTGTTAGAATATATCTATGTCAGTATACTTATATTCATAAATTTTAGAGAGACATCGAGATAAAACAGCTACCCAGGTGGATTGATGTCTACGAGAGGATCCATCATCGGATGATGGGCGAGTGGCTTCCTGGGACTAGGGAGAGACATGTGAGTATTAATTGATTAAGTTCTATTTCAATTTTATTATAAAGTTTAGACTCTTGATATATTTATTTTTTTCTTTAGTTAGGACCGTATGATAGAGTTACAATTCCAGCCCTCCGCTGAGGGCTCTACCCACCCACAGGTGATGATATCCATGATGAGATGCGGTAGGACACCTAGCTATATTATGGGATTAGAATATGGAGTTGTGGCCCCTACATCCTCTCGAGCAGCACATGTTTCTTATGATGCTCGTCTACATGAGGCAGAGAGGAGACATGCTGAAACTAAGAAAAAACATCAAAAGGAGATATATAGCGGACTTATGGCGGACCAATATCGAGCTTTCATCCCAGCTTGCAGCATTTGAGGTGAAGCTTGATGAGTTATATTGCTGTATGCCTCCCCCATCGACATCCGATATTCCTGTTGATTATAATCAGACTCCACCGATGATGATGATGCATGTCCTTTATGATCAGTATTATTTTATATTATTTTTTAATTAATATATTTTCATCATTTATATTATAAAATTAGTTTGCTAACTTAATTTTTTTAATTTAATACAGGTTTATGATATGTCGCTGAACATATGGATTTTGTTTCAATGTATCTTTTTTTTATGACATCCTTTATGATTGTATATATATTTTATATTGATTGTATGTACGATATTTTGTATATATACATGATTTTATATGGATATTACATGGATGTTATATGGATGTTTTAAAGTGAATGATTGGTTTTATATGGATGTTATATATTCATTTGTCTATAGGTTTTAAGAAATTAGCCAAAATAATTTTTTTTTGGGTTAAAAATAATTAGTGACATAAAGTAAAACGTGGGTAAAGGGTTTTACCGATGCAAACTAAGCATCGGTAAATCTAATTAATCGTAGCCAAATAGCGCAAGTTTAAGCCATGATTAAAAATTCTTGATGCAAATTAACGTCGCTAATTCTTTACTGACATAAATAAATGTAGGTAAATAAAAAATAAATATCATCAAAAAGCATGCTAGTGTGCCATCTTTTGTCATGATTATCAATTACCGACATAAAGTTACGTCACAATGATTTACTGACGTTTAAGTATGCATAGGTAAACACTTTTTTCGACGTTAACAAGGTGTAGGTAAACAGATTTACCAACATTTTACTAAGCATAGCTAAACAATTTTTTCCAACAAAAACTTTCCATCACTAATTTTCTAGATTTTTTCCAATGTTAATTAAGTGTAGGTAATTATTTAGCGATGTTTCTTTGCATCGCAAAAAGTCTAGTTTTTCTGACGTTACATTTATGTGGGTAAAAGCTATTTTCGATGTTTATTTTAACGTCGGTAAAACTAGTTTTGCCGATACAAAATTTTAAGCGTCGGTAAATGAAATCAACAATGGCACTTTGGTCGACATATTTTTTTCGACGCTTTTTTACGTCGGTAAATATGATTGATGACATTTTGTTACGAATTAGCTTTGCTTTTGTTGTGTAGTAAATTATTCTTTTTCTTGAAGTGAATATGGACGGCATCATCGACCATGGTGTAAGTGAGGCTTATCTGATAATAGGTTCGGGTACATCATTATCAATTACTAAATGAACCTTTGTATCTCTTGAATCAGTATTTAGTGGAATACTGGCCATATAGGGGCTAGAAGCTCCAATCCATTTTCTCGTCAATGTTGTCAATCAAATATCTCAGTCAGCTACTTCATCATACACCAGATCAGGGATACCTCTGGTGCTCTCAATAGGTTGCACATCAATGTACAACTCTGCACTAGATAAATAAGAAAGTAAACTTATAGTTGAAAATATAATCTCCATATCTTCATCGTCAATAATTGGAATTGGTTCATATTTTAAAATTATTGGCTGCACAATAGTGGGATATGTATGCATTACTATTATTCTATTTGTACTTCTATCTATATGAAAAATTCTATATAACTTATCCTCTAACTTCTCAAATTTTATTTCATATTTCAATCTAATTAATAGCTTTTTATGGTCGGCTAGTATATTCTATTCCATACAGTCCTTTAACCATAGAACTATTGATATAGCATAAAGCAGTTACTATTTTTGCCATTTCTACAACTTATAAAATAAATTAATCTAATTAACATAGCTCAAATTATTCAAATTGATCAAATACATGGCATAAATTTATTAAACCTAGCACTAAATTGACACAACTTAATCAAATTAATCTAATTCACATAAGTTAATTCAAAGTAAACTAATTAGTATAATCTTATTTACTTCAAATTGATTCAAGTTCAATTTGAATTTAATTATAATTATTTAAATTAATATAAATTATAATAAATTAAAATAAAATTAATCTAAGATAATAATAATTAAAGTAATTCTCTAATATCAGCATTACTTCATATTCAGTATGACTATGATCCACATATATGTCGAAAATACGCACTCTTTCCACATGGATCGGTATGGCCATCGGTGATTAGCCAAGCAACAAGAAAATACTTCTCAGAGATTAATGTGAAAGCATGATCAAATAATTCAAGAAATAGAGAAGAAGAGAAGAAGAAATTTTTGGAAGGAAAGAGCTTTTATTCAGTATATTTCAGCCTCATTACAACCTTGACCTATTTTCAGTATATATACTTTATAAAGGATCAAGCCCAAGCTTATAGAAAAATTTTTCAAATCCAAACAACCCACGTACATAAAATAATAACCTACGAAAACTGAGCCGATCCAGTTTTAGACTAAGTCGGCTAACCTGCAACTGGGTCGGCTCAATCCCAAACTGAGTCGACTCAGTTGTGTACCATACCAACAGCCCAAAAATACTGCTTTCTGTCTGAATTTTTTTCTGAGACCTAGTCGATCCAGTTTTGGACTGAGCTGGCCCAGTTTTCAACTTAGCCAGCTCAGTCTCAGGATGAACCAGCCCAATTTCTGAACTTTGCTAGAAGAGCTAATTTCTCTTTCGACTCACTTCCATCTTTCTATGATCCATCTTCTCATATTTTCAAGATTTGAGAGTGTCACTTCTGAGCTCATAATATATAATTCCATCTCATGTCCTATCTCCATGCTTTAATTCTTCATTTTTATTTACTTAACGAACCCAATAGGTACAGCTTTACACTCATTTGCAAAAAGTTAATTGAATATCACTGCTAATTATAGGGTATATCACTTCAATTGAGTATCAAATACTTATGGATTAGATACACTAACAGATATTACCGCTTGTAAATTTTGTTTATTGTAAAACAAAATTTAAAGCAATTATGATTTGGAGAGAAAAAAAAAGGCACAATTTGTGCCTTGTGCATCCAAATTTTGTTTTCAATAAAGCAACAAATGCCAACCCTCCTATCATTATACAATCCAATTAATGTAATTAACTTAATTACTAAAAAATAAAATAATACAGCACAAATTAGTCATAATAATATAAAAATATTCAAATCTAAATAAATTATTTAAAATAAAATTTTAGAATTATCAAATTAAAAAAAAATCTGATCGGTTGATGAAATATGAAACATGGGGAAGCCAGAGATCCAACAACCAAAATCCAAAAAAAAAAAAAAAATCGAAGGCAGGGCCAGATAGGGGGTAGGGGGACTAGGGTGGGGGTGGTGCTGGAGACCGGGCCAGGTGGAGAACTATCAGATGGCAGGGGATAGGGAGACCGAAGGCTGGGGCTGAGAATAGTTGGATGGCTGGGGATAAGAGACTGCAGGTATGGGACCGGACGGGTTGGGCGGGTTGGTGTTGTGGGGGGGGGGGGGGGGGGTGTGGGTGTGTGTGGAGGGCGGACCAGGGGTGGGGCTAGGATAGGACTGGGTGGGGAAGTGTCAGTAGGATGGCATGGGATGGGAGGGACCTGGGGTGGGGTTGGGAATAGACGGACAGGTGCGGGTGGGTGGGGGTGTAAGGTAGCATGACATCACTCTCTCAACCAACAATTTCATTGAACTCACCCGTTGAGCCAGCAATTTCGCTTGGAGCCACGTGGGAGGCATGCCTCCTACCAAGTAGGCAATTTCACACGTGTATGATAATTTCAGAATTAAGTTATAGATAGGGATAGTTTTGGAATTAAGTAATCAAAAATAATAAATAAAAATCTGTCTGGATGGAGGGACTTGTAGTCAGTCTACTTCACACACTTAAATAGTGCTAGTTTCGGGATTGTAGTTACTTTGGCATCATCATGGGAAAAAAAATATCCAAAAATATTTATAACCTAATCTAATTATTTTATAATAATCAAAAATAAATTTAAATTAAGTTTTTGATAAATTTATTAGATCAAGGAACATCCTAGCATGCAATTTCTGATAAGATTGAATTTGAATGTAATCATATTTAAATATAAAAATCTGATAATTTGGTCATACATATAAAACTATACTACTATAAAAAGAGTTTATGGCAGCGCATACTATGGCAGCGATTTTCGAAACCATTGTAATAGACTCTATGGCAATGGTTACAAAGAATCGCTGCTATAGATTGACCTATAGCAGCAGTTACCTATGGCAGTGATTCTTCATAACCATTGTAATAGGTCTGACCTATAGCAGCGGTTAACGGCAACCGCTGCTATAAATCGACCTATAGCAGCGGTTCTTTTTAACCGCTGTCATATTTTTTTTCTTATTTTATCTCTAAATTTTTTATAATTTTAAAATTTAATATTCATCTTCATCATTCATTATCTAAATAATTATTATTAGAGTGTCGTCACAAAAGGTCGCCTCGATCCGATGGCCCTGACTTCAACGATCAGAAAAATTTGATTTCGATGACCATGAATGACGATGCAATGATCTGATAAATGAAGACCTCCGATGGATCCAAAAATCTATAATAATAATCTCGATTATATTTGTAGTGTACTATCAAAGTTTCACCTCAATCAAATATCGTTATCTTAGTCAATTTAGTATAGCTTAATTTCGATTGTTAAATGATAAACGAGTGATCAAAAAATCAGATAGTGTCCAATTTTGAGATAATCTTTTTTATAAATGATCTTGGCTACTACTTTAATCATTTTTATGATTATAAAATTTAACTTATGAGACTAAGAATGATCTAAAACTATATGTCACCTGATAACCATCTTAAACTCTATTGGTTGTTATGCTCGTGCTTTTGCAATATCTACTTAACGTGAATAGTTCATACAAAAATAATTTAAATTTTACTATCATCACTATATAAAATGATTAAAATTATAGCAAAGATCATTTAACTAAAAAATTATCTCATAATCGGATGTCATTTAGCCCTTTAATCGCTTATTTTTAATTTAACGATCGAAATCATTTCATACTAAATTAAGATCGTGATAACGATATCCGATTGAAGTAAAATTTTGATGGTATGCTATAAATATCATCAAGATTATCGTTGTAAATTTTTAGATCGATCAAAGATCTTCATCTATCAGATAATCGCATCATCGTTCATGATCATCGAAATTAAATTTTTCTGATCGATGAAGCTAGGGCCATCAAATCGAGGCAATCTTTTATAATGACACTCAAATGATAATTATTTAGATAATAAATGGTGAAGATGAGCATCAGATTTTAAAATTATATAATATTTAAAAAAAATTATTTTCAACCTACAGCAGCGGTTACTGAAAACCGCTGCCATAGACTTATAACAGCGGTTAGAAAACCACTGCTGTAGATCTATAATAGTGATTTTCAGTAATCGCTACCATAGATCTATGGCAGCAGTTCAAAATTTAGTGCTGTAGGTTAGGTTAAAAATTTTTAAATTTTCTTTCCTTCCATGCGCTCTCTCTCCTCTCCACTTCGTCACCGATGAGACTCCACCCAAGTCTTCCCTCTCGGTCGGCGTTGCCCCTCCTTTCCCTCTAGCTAGTGCCGCCCTCCCCAGCAGTCTTCGCCCACCCCTCGCCCGTCCAACCCTCCAGTCGAACCACCCCCCGCGCTGCACTTCCCATCCCCGACCGCCGCCGCCCCTACCCTTCCTATCCCTGGCCCCAGCCACCCGCCCCTACCCTCCCCATCCACGGTCGCCACCACTCCCGTCCTCCCCATCCCCGACCACCACCGCCCTACCCTCCACATCCCCAACCACCGCTCCCTACCCTGCCCTTCTTGACCGCCGCCCCCTACCCCCTGCCCTCCCAATTTTCCGGCCACCACCGCCCCCTGCCCTCCCCATCCCCAGCAGCCGCCCCTACCCCCAGCCCTTCCCATCCCTGGCCGTCGCCGTCCACCCCCTATCCTCCCCATCCCCGATCGCCCGCCCCCTGGCCTCCCTGTCACAGCGCCCCTCCGGGCCCCCTCTCCCTCTCTCGCCTCTCCCACCCCCGCCCTCTTTCTCTCTCTTCTCTCTCTCTCACTATCTTACTCTTATTTCGTAGGTTACCTCTAGCGTTGTCACCAACGACTCTCGGAGCTTTCGATGCGACTCTCTCTTTATAGCCGCAGGTATAATTTTTATTTTAATTTTATAGTATTATTTATTAATCACTGGACTAGATCAGTCAATGGGTCAGGTTTAGATCAAAACTTTGATATTCAAATCTAGATTCGATTTTAATTACTGATACTGGACCCAAACCCGAATACCCGACGGTCCGTACTTGAAGTACCAGACCCAGACCCTAATGGATCTCAGGTATCTGGACACGATTCTGGGATCCAAAATTAAGAAAGGAGGAGGAAGAGAGGGAGGGAGGGGTTCGGACTCACCGCCATTGTCGATGAGGAAGATCGAGAGAGAGAGAGGGAGGAAGGGGGTCCGAGCTTGTCGGCATCACTGGAAGGGAGGGTGGTTCGGCCTCATCGAAGAGGGAGATCGAGAGAGTGAGAGAGGAAGGGAGGGGTTCGGCCTCGCCGCCATCGCCAGTGAGGGAGATCGAGAAAGGAGAGAGGGAGGGGGGGTCCAGCCTCACCACCATCGTCGACGAGGGAGATTGAGAGAGGGAGAGAGGGAGGGAGGGGATCCAGCCTCGTCAGCAAGGGAGATTGAGAAAGGGAGAGAGGAAGATCGAGAGAGGGAGAGAGGGATCAGGGAGGCGGGGGTCCGGCCTCGTCAGTGATGGAGATTAAGTGGGAGACGGGCAGTTTTTGATGATACTGAAGTTGAGTGGAAGACCGACGATGGAGATTGAGTGGTGCTTAGGCATATTTTTGATGATACCGAAGTTGATGATGATGTTGGACCATGTATGCAAAGTACTCCTGTAGGATAAGACTTAACTAGTACCGTCGAGGTTCCAAACACATTTGTCAGGAGCGATGGTGATGTCTATATTGTAGATGCCACTAGATGATGACTTCAACATTCTGCTATAAATTATTAGAGTCTATTTATTTATGTGTTGCTAATATTATTATTCAACATATAATATTGATTAATGTTCATTAACGTTGTAGGTCACGATGGCATCGAAATGCTATCTAGCTTTCACCCCTACCCCTCGATGGATTCAACATTTGAGGAGTAGTCGAAGCATACTCCATTCACCTCCGAATTGACTGCTCAGGGACCTCCACTATCGACATCTACTCCACCGACAGTATCTACTCCACCGACATCTGAGCCTCCACCAACACCTACATCTCTGACACATGCTGCTACTCCACCAATATCTGATTGTATATTTTTATTATATTATTTATTTTTTTATAAAGTATTTATATACTTATATATTTTTATAATGTGTTTTCATTGTAGGTGCATCATCGAGTCAGACATTTTATAGTCCCACACATATGGCGCATGTGTGAAATCGCCAGCATCAAGTGGTGGTGTAGTATGATGCAGAGGGAAGGCCAGTAAGGGAGACCAAATGGGAGATGCAATCTTTTTTGGAGTGCTTGTGAGGCAGTCAGACATTATTCCCGTAGAGTCTAGAGACTGGCGATTGATGGATGCTGCTATCAGAAACTGGGTGTGGGAGGAGATATGGGTAAGTGCATCTTAATTATATTTATACATTTTACATATTTACACTATGTCTGATTAGAATAATTTTATAACTAACTTTTGATAACTTTGTATAAAAAAGGTACGGCTTTTCTGATCATGAGACGGCTCAAGATGCACGATTGAAGAAGATCAAAAAATTATACCGGGCCTACAAGATCAAGCTCTATAGAGGATGGTTCAAGCACCGACGAGATACTCTGGAGGAGCTTGTTTCTTGGATACAAGACTGTCTTCTGAGTCAGTGGGAGAGGATGGTTACACAATGAAGGAGCCAAAAGTTTGAAGTAAAATTACTAATTTTTAAATTTTTTAATATGCTTAAAGTTATATTTAAATATTTTTTAAATATTTATTATTTATTTGAATACTTGTAAGGCTACCTCCCATTAGAATCGGACAGTCCAAGAGTATATGCACACTCTCGACCATGAGTCTATGGCTAGTCGTGTACATAGAGAGGTAATGAATTCTAAATCTTACTAGATAAATTAAATTGATATTTTTTTAATTTTACTGATAAACTGATCCATTGTTATAGTTGATAAAAAATGGAGTGATGTCCAGCTGTAGTGAGATCTTTTGATCTAGCCGTATGGACAAGAAGGGCAGACTGATGAACATTACGACCGAAAGAATTTTTGTAAGTATTAAATATATTAGTATATATGATTAGTATTATAATATTTTTTATAAAATTTTATTTAAATTTATAATTATAGAATCAGTTAGATGCGCTCGCTCATGAGGGCCCGAATATCTCTAACCCCCATGACCATTTATCTCAGGTCTTGGAGCCTGAGCACTTTGGGAGGATCTGATGCAGGTCCGGACATATGCCAACCAGCTATTGCTATGAGGCGAGCATCTTTTCACAGGCTTCAGATGTCATCAATTGAGAGAAGCTTGAGGAGGCATTGGAATGGATAGATCATGCTATGATGTGGACAGATCAGACTGAGGAGTGCACATCTTAATTGGAGGACATCATGACAGACATGGTGTCGACGCTCAGTACACATTTTGGAGGTACCTTCATGGGCTTTGAGGATATGTTAGCCCACATTCTAGCTCCAACTCCTCTAACTTCGACTCCGGCTCTAGCTCTAGCTCTGGCTCCAGCTTGTGCTCCTTCTTTTGCTGACGACGATGATGTAGATTTAGGAGACTTTTGATGTATTTTTTTAAAAAAATATTATAATAAATTTTATTTGATAATAAAATTTTAGTATTTCAAAATTATTTTTATTTATAATATTTTTTTTATATTATATATCTCTTCATTTATCAGATAAAATATATAAAAAATTAAAAATTTTATATTTTTTTAATTATTTAAAAGATACGATAGTGATTTTACAATCATTACCACAGATATGCCAATCGCTGTCGTAGGCATGTGTCAACCGCTGCCATAGATGTTATAGTAGTAGTTACGTAACCACTACTATAGGTCAAGATATAGCAGCAGTTACATAACCGCTGTCATAGGTCAAAATATGGTAGCGATTCAAAAATCACTGCAATAGACAGTCTATGGTATCAGTTCTCATAATCGCTGCAACAATCATTGCCATAGATCTGTGACGATAGCTACAGTGATAGCAGTTATATAACCACTGTCATAGCCTAAAGTAGTAATTTTTTGGGTTATGATAATGATTACAAACTGCTGCCGTAGCCTTGCTCTGTAGTAGTATAATCTCATGCGATTCATGGGATGAAAATCTAAGATAAGATCCATGATACGATCGTGGAGCTTCTTCAGGACCCATAGCTGTGCGACCAACTAGGCTCATCATCCTAGCCATCACATCAAATAATTGTACTATTAAATTATTTTAATTTTTTATTTTTAGAAGCTTTGTATATTTAGATTTGAGTTTGAAAATAGGATCTAGGGGTTAAAAATTTAATCAAACCATTCAATCGATGGATCGAGAGTGTCTATAGCTTCATATCATCGAATAGAATATATAAAAATAATTTATTCAAAAATTAAAAGAGTATATCGAAAGATACGTCTCCATATCAAAAGATGCACCTCTATATCAAAACTTACTAATATTATTTTATTTTTTTATTATAGGATGCTGAAATATCCAGCTCTCATGCACCAACTACTAGAGAGGTGTAGGAGGAGATGGCAGACGATGATGAAAATCAAATCTAATTTTTTTTTGATATATTATATTTTTTTATATTATATATAGAAAAATTATATAATTATTATTTTTAATATAATATAGTTAGTTTTTAATTTTTGATTATCATATTATCTTTGGATTTTAATTATAATAGATATTAAAAATTATAATTAATTATGAGTAATTAAAATAGTTTTTAAAAAATATTATTATTATTTTTTTAAAAAGAATAAAATTAACTATTACCATCGATATTAGCGATGGCATTAGAGACCAAATTATCATTACTAATATTTTTTAAAATAATTTTTTATTCAATTTAAAAATTAAATAAAATTAGAGACGGCATTAGTGATGGAATGATTGATTGCTAATAATCATTAGTGATGACATTAGCAATGAATCTACCATCACTAATATTTTTTAAATTTTTTAAAAGAATTATTTTAAAAAATAATTAGAGATAAAATTATTCTATCTTCAAAGCCGTCGCTAATTTTTTTATCAGTGATGGCAATTTTAACCATCGCTAATGGTGCCAATTAGTGATAAAAAATTTTTAGATTAATTTTTATGATGGTATTAACAACGGCATCCCTATTAGCAACTACTGCATGACTATTAGCGATAGCATTTCATCGTTGCTAATAGTTTGGATTCTTATAGTATTAATATCATAATATAGCAAATCAAGTTAACGTTCATTTTTGGTCAGACTATCACATGTGGACCAATAGGATCAGGTCCAGTGACCAATCTAATAGTTGTTCAAGATTAAGATAGGGTGAGAATTCATCTTACCCACCAGATATATGTCCCATAATTTGAATTAATTTATCAATCTAATAGTCACTTGGAAAAAACTTTAGTTGCATTTGGTAGCTAGCAATCTATTTAGATGGTTGGTAATTTAAAAAGAGCCCACTAAATTATCACGTTTGGTATACTTTTTAAATTGGTAATCCAGATTATCTCTTATGAGGTAATCTGAATTACCAAGAAGAGAGATGGCTATTCAGATTATCAAATATTTGATAATCTGACAATGATATTATATATAATAATATTATATTATAATATAAAATAATATTATATTATATTATATTATATTATATTAATATATTATAATATATATTTTAAATATAAATATATGTTAAAATATAATATATTATATATAATATATAACATAATATATAATATATTATATATATTTATATTTTATACATAGGGTGTGATTTTTAACAAATTTTATTTGAAGATATTTTAAAATTTTAATGTTACATTATCAGTAATCTGATCAAAATTTATAATATATAAATTTCAATTGGCAATACAGAGGATTAATTAGTAGCTGCCCAGTAGAATAAGCCAGCTTCTAAGAAAGGAACAAAAGAAGTTATAAAGAGTGAGAGAATTCAAAATGCCACTAGAGCCGCTCTTGAAACTTGGAATATGAAGGGTTTGCTGTGCAGTACGGAAGCATGGATTTCAAAGTAATTTATATGAAATTCTAAAATGAATCCCTCTCCTAGGACCATCTTATTAAGTTTAAATCATATAACATGTAATAGTAATGTAAACTTAGGATATAGAATTATACCTGAATCGCTAAACCCTAACTTGAGTCTGAACTCCAGCGGTGGTTTGGCAAGGATTCCACCAGGTGCCCACATGTTCATCCTCCAATGTTGATCCACATAGAAACTTGATCAAGCCTTTATTATCTTTTAAATCTAATTTTTTGAATTAAATTCTTATTATAAGAATTTAATTCTTTGGGCAGAACCTCTTCTTAGCCTTGCTTCCTTCCTCCTAGCTATTGTGGTATCAACTCACTCTGATATTAAACTATTGGGATATCAGCTACTCTAATACCGCTTGTTAAGAATCTCGTACCAATTATTATGATAGAAAGAAGAAAGAAATAAAATAAAAAAATAATCAAGTACATAGATCAGCCTAAAGGCTCGTCTCTATGGGGCATGCAAAGCTTCAATATGAAAAAAAAATAGGTACAAGAGGAGAACACCCACTCTCAATTCACCATACATAAATCTCTTTTAACTAAAAGCTATCCTTACAAAAGCTCTCTCAGAATCTCAAGGAGACTCACAAAAGCCCTCACAACCTTCTCGTTGGATGCTATGTACCTATTGCTTCTCTCTCACAGACTGCACGTACCTGATCTCTGCCAAGATCTTTTCGGTGGTTATCTGAGTCTCTCTACGTACCTCTCACACCATATACACTATCGTTTTTGCTCCACAATACCTCAGCACTTTAAATAGGATGAGAATCCTTCTCTCAGTAGTTCATAGAAGTCCTAATAGGGCTTGTTCTCCTAATATGAATCAAACATATCCTTGATGGAGTCTTGGAATATTTTTTGACCTTCAGATCACGACCGCAACCCTCCAAAATCGTTGGATCCTATGGTCCATATGCAACTCCCATAGACTCCTTGGATTAATCACAATCCGTGTCTAAATAAAAAAAATCCCATCATGTTCTGTTCACCTCCATCGAGCCAGCTCAGTCAGGGATTAAGCTGGTTCGACTGCATCTTATCTGAACTCCTGCTGTCTATCTGCCTGAAAAAGTGGCTCGGCTGTAGTTCAAGCTGGCTCAATCTCAATCCGAGCTAGTTCGACCACGTATCAGAGTCGGTCTGACTGGTGTGCTGAAAATTGATTCTCTTCTTGCTGTGGATCGAATTCGAGGCATCAAATCCTAATAATCTCTATCTCGACTCGACATTCGACCTCCACCTGATTTTGAGAGCTTGTGATCCATCTTACCTTCATGCTCTGAGGCATGCTTGCTTATCATGGATGGGCAAATATGAGAGTCGAGCCAGGCTACTCGATCCCACCTCTATTATGGGTTGTGTCCACTTTAACCAAAGACTTGCTCGGAGAATTTTCTTATAGCAATAGGAACTTCACTCTACGACGTCATCTCTCATCCTCCCGAGTCTTCCATCACGTGCTCAATCCATCTCCATCTAGAGCTCCATCTTGCATAGGGCTCCCTCTGGCTCTTGAAGCTCTACCTCGCATTGAGCTTCCTACCATATAGTAATATCATCTTATCTTCTTCTTCTCCTCCAATATCATCCTATCACCGTACATGATCTTTAGAATTTCATCACCAGCTATTCACCTATAGTCGTTTAAATCCAATCTGCTCAATAAGATAAGATTCTGCCTGAAAATGGGTATGTATCAGACCTCCTCCAATCTCCTCATTGCACCATCATGTGTCTTCCAACTGACCGTTTTGATGCCTCTAATCGCACAGCTCGATCCATCTGATAGATAAATAGTGCTATCACTACTCTCTAGAAAGTCAAACTGATTTTTTCTACAACAAACATGATATGTGCATGCAGAATCTAAAATATACTACTGAAAAGAATTAGATACCTCATCAGATATCTCTAGGACAACATCCTCTGACTCGCTACTAACCATCGCTGTAGTAGCCCTCATCCGATCCTTGAGTTGTGGGCAATTCTTAACTCGATGCTCCAACTCGTTGCACCTATAGCATCTGATCTTGCTAGGATCCCTCATCTTAGATCTGAATCATTCTCCTCATGATCCTCTGTCGCTCCGTCTACTGCCTCCTGCTCCTTCAGAATTCGTCAAAGCTGAGCTATCGCCATCTGAGCTTGAAGCTGGGTTCTTCCTTCTGAGAACCTCATTTTGGAGTATCACTGTAGTGATCTCATCCATCTTGATGATGCTATTTTCCACTAGAAGAGCAGTCATCAAGGACTCATACGAAGGAGGGAGCGACGCTAACAAGACCAACGTCCTGATCTTCTCCTCAACTTTTTTACTAACACTGAGGAGGTCGGTGAGGATCTTTTGAAAGTTGGATAGATGCTCCTGCTCGCTCTGACCTTCGTCCATCTACAACTAGTAGAACTACCTCTAAAGAAATAGCATGTTAGTAAACGACTTCGCCAATGTACAACTGCTCAAGCTTCAACCATAGCATCATCAAAAATATCTCATCAAGTACATGGATCACCATATCATCCATTAGGTACAAGCAGATCGTGCTCACCATCTACATATGGATCTACTTTCAATCTTTTACCTTTATGATGGCAGGTATCTCATCATATAAGAGAGCGTCGATCAATCTATGTTAGATGAGGACATTCTTTATCCTTGCTTGCCATAAAAAAAAATTGCCTTTTCCATCGAATATATTGATCTCCATCTTGATTGTGCTTATCTTCTTCATATTCTTCAATCTCTATCTATTGTTATAATCTACGCTCTGATACAATCTGGCTCTGATATCAATTATTTTGGTATCAATTCACTCTGATACCAAACTATTGGGATATCAGCTATTCTGATACCACTTGTTAAAGATCTAGTACCAAATTATTATGGCAGAAAGAAGAAAAAAATAAAAAAAAAAATAATCAAATACATGAAGTAGCCTAAAGGCTCACCTTCATGAGGCATGCAAAGCTTCAATATGAAAGAAAAAAATAGGTACAAGAAAAGAACATCCACTCTCAACTCACCATATATAAATCTCTCTCAACTAGAAGCTACCCTCACAAAAACTCTTTCAGAATTTTAAGAAGACCCACAGAAGCTATAAGATGCTCTACCCTCATAGCCTCCTCACTGGATGCTATTCACCTATTGCTTCTTCCTCTCATGGGCTGCACTTATCCGACGCTCTACCAACCTCCTTTGGATGGCTGTCTGAGCCTCTCTACGTGCCTCTCACACCACACGCATTATCTTTTTTGCTCCACAGCATCTCAGTTCTTTAAATAGGATGAGAATTCTCTTCTTAACAATTCATAGGAGTCCTAACATGGCTCGTTCTCCTAATATGAGTCGAACATATTCTTGATGGAGTCTTGAAATATTTTTCGACCATCAGATCATGATCGCAACCCTTCATGACCACTAGATCCTATGGTCCATGTGCAACTCCCATAGATTTCTTGGATTAATTACAATCCGAGTCCAAACAGAAAAATCCCATCATGTTCTGTTGGCCTCCATCGAGCCGGCTTGGTCAGGGGTCAAGTTGGCTCAACTGCATCTCATCTGGACTCCTGCTATTTGTCTACCTGAGAAAGCCAGCTCAACCATGTATTAGAGTCAGCCCGACTGCTGTATTGAAAATTGATTTTCTTCTTATTATGGGTCAAATTTGAGGCATCAAATCCTAACACTAGCCCTTCCTATTCTTTTTTTTTCCTAGTCTTCCTTTTCTTTCTTCCTAAACCCTTATCCTAAGGAAAACTTCTTGTTCTTAAATAGGACCTAATCTTAACAAGGGAAGGAAGAGAGAAAATTGGACAATTAGGGAGAAGGATGTTAAAAAGAAGGAATTGGATTGAATTGGATCCCGATGCACACCCTTATTTATATTATACATAGGGGCGCCTCTACTAGTTTCTCATGCCCATTAGATTAGATTTCTTATGCCCATTCATGATACCTGCACCCCATTTAAAATATCTTGACACATGGAATTATGTAGAATTAATTCCAAGAGATACTTCATGTAGAAGGACTCTACAAAATAATTCTACGTAGTTTGTTCCCAAAGTGTCACGATGCATTAATGTGGCACCAATTATTGAATGGTTTGATCTGATCTCTGGCCATCCAATGGCTCTCCTTTTGTGTGCCAATCATCAGATGTGGGCATGGAAAATTCAATGCCTTAAACCACTTGGACTTGGTCCTAGAGGCACCATTTAAAATGAAGGGGCAGCTAGGAAGTTAGTTCTTATCCAATTTCAAATAATAATCGAGGAGTTTAACCAGCAGAAGGACTTTTCTTCGCCTCCTCATATCTTAAGTCCATGCCCAAAAGATATATTACGTGAACTAAAAATTGGATAAGATTAAGAAGGAATGGCGCCAACAAATTCCATACACCAAAACACCCTTGCACATGAACAAACCCCCACATGCCAAGAGAGAGAATCTTTGGCACATGGGATGCTGGTTTGTGATGCCTAAACCCCTGGTCGACAAGCTAGAGGTCAAACCAATTAAGGAACCAAATTTGATTTGGTTTAAATTGGATTTAATTAGCCCAAATTGGAATCCAATTCAAATCCGATTCAAATATAGGTGCTAGGATTTGCAACATGTGCTAGCAAATATGATCTCATCCAATTAGATTCTTGATCAATTTTCTTTGTGTGTGACCCATTGAGTTCCACATCTAGCCAGCAATGGGTTTGGATGCATTTTGACCTAATTTGATTAGAATATAACCAAACCAATTTAGGTCAAATCGAGCTAATCCGATTCGATCAATCAAAATCCTTTCTAATTGGTGATCAAATTAAATTTTTTAATTCGATTGAACCCATAAGACAAGATTGATGTCTAGCAACATATCATGTTTATCCAAAAAATATCAAATTTTAATAAAAATATCAAAAAAATTCTTCAGCAGAAAGTTATCATGCAATTTGATGCTACCATCATCCTACATTCTGAATATGACTTTGGATATGGAATCATGTTAAACCCAATATCATATTTATATTTCTCTCAATCTTATAATGATGATTTGATTAATAAAATATTAAAAATATTTTCTAATTTTTATCATACTTTGATCAAAGTCTTCCTGAATCATTATTTGATTGAAGCAAGTAGAATGCAATCTTCTCTTACTAAGAGTGATCGATTCCATATTGACCTACTCACAACCTTCATATACAATCCACCATATCCAGAATATCCTGTACATGACTAAATTATAAATGAGTATGAACCAAAATATGGATTCATACATACAAAATTCTATGACAATCTCAGATCAAAGGATTACATCCACAACTCCTACTATGAGAAATATCTCTTGATAAGTAGATAAGACTCCATCAGATGTTCTCAAGTTGGATCAATTCACTGAATCTATTCTCTAATGAGCATCCACATCCTTGTATTAGGTCCTATATAAGTGATTGTGAGATCAATCATCCTCTTCATCGAGCATATATAGGATGTGCCAGTCTTTCCAGAAACATTGATCTCCAATTCAATATTTTATCGATTATGAATATTTTAGATTAGAATTTTAAGATTTTAGATCTCATAGGTATAATCTCATCATAATCCTAAAATCATAGTCCTAATCTTCAAATTTCATCATAATCTTAAATAAATAATTAAGATATAGCATATGATGAAATATAAATATCTTTATTTATTTAAAATATCATTATATGAGTCTGAAAGATAAAAGAATAATCCATCAAAATACATATTTCGATTGGCTTATAAGGCATATTCCTTTCAAAATAGACAATTGATAATATTTTAAGGGGGACAAATGAGTTGGAGACTCTGATTACACAAACCCAGCAAAGGGAGGCAGAGCATGGAATTAGGGATGATGAATTATAGATACTTAATTAGGCTCCAACCAAGTGAGTGTCACAAATTGGTGAGAATGCAAGAAACCTTGTGGCTGCAAAAATCAAGACTTCAATGGTTGCAAAATAGAGATATGAATATAATTAGGTTCTATCACCAATCGACCGTCATCAAGAGGAGAGATAGAATTCTGCAAGTTATGAACTTGGAGAGGAGTGGTGGGGACGATTCTAGTGTTGATGCCTTTATACATTTTTTTTCAAACAAAGGTGGGACTTCCTCAAGGGAACTATATGTCACCACCATGCCTTCCCCTTGTCGCGTGCTCTCTACTCCTGAACAATGCTAGACATGGGCATCGGGCCATGCCTGGCCTGGCCCAGGACCAGACCCAATGGGCCTAATACTGTAGCGGGTCATGCAAAGCACGGCACATCCCACAAACGGACCGTGCCGGCACGGCACGGCAAGCATAAAACCCCCGTCCGGCATGATCCTAGGCTCAGAAATTGGTGGGCCAGGCCTAGCACGGCCCATTGGCCCGTCAGGCTCGACTTTTTTTTTAGCCTTAATGGGTCATGCCAAGCTCGGCCCACAACTACTCCAAATGGGCCATGCCTAGCATGGCCCACAACGATATGAAATAGGCTGTGCCTGGCCTGGCCCGTAATGGCCTAAAATAGTCCAAGTCGGCCTGAAACGGGCTAGGCCGGCCCGTAACGGCTCAAATCAGATTTTTTTTTATTTTTTAAGGGTTAAAACGGCTAGTTTTCTTATTTTTACCATTTTAACCTCTTCAACAGCCAAAAAATGGCTAGATTGAGGGGTATTTTGAAAAAATAAAAATTTGAAACTTCTATAAATAAAGCCTTCCTCTTTCATTCTCACCACATCAATTCATCAAACCAATTCTCTCTCTCTTTAATCTTCCCATTTCTATTTGTTCTCTCTTCTAGCAATTCTTCTCTCTTCCATTAAATTATTTAGTATGTAGTAATTATAGTTTAGCAAATCAAAAGACATATAAGAGGAGGAAGCATCTCTCTTTTGGAGGTCGTAGTTCACGGATAGCTCCATAAATCTAGCTCTCCAGCTATCTGACCTCCGGTGGCCCGGTCCTCCTCCAACTTTTCAATTCTCCAATCTCAGCTCCACCACTTCTTCCTCTTTAGCTCTATAATTTAATTTTATTTTGTTGGTCACTGGTTAGTTTTATTTTTTTATATTTACTTAGTTTAGATGGCAAGTTATGATGATGAGAGTATAGCCAGCACCGCTGGGCATGCCGGCATTTCTCTTCCTATTTTGGAGGAGGAAGAAACTCTTTCTGCTCCCTCTGAAGCCCCTTCTGAGGAAGCTGAACCCTCTTTCCATAAAAGGACTAGCACTATGTGGAATGATTTTGATAGAATTTTGATAGATGAAATCTATAAGGCAAAATGTAAAAAATAAGCCAAATTATATAGTTGTGCCAGTACTGGAGGAACTGACTATTTGAAGAGACATCAAGAGTCTCATTGGATAATTTTGAGACATCACCTCTATTTTCTTATCAGTTCTCTCTCTTTGTATTCTGGAGGTTAGTCCTAGCCTCCCTCCATCTTTTGTATAATTTTGATTTATATTAATAAACTGATAGAGGTCCACGCCAAATCCTCCACCATTACAAGATGATTTTTATTTTCACAAAAAAAATTAATATCTTATATTTTTTTATTTATCCACTAACCTAATTTATTTTATATGTTGGGGATAAACCTCACTCCCGTCGAAGTCCAATCTGATGCTTAGCCTAATGCAACTGATAATCACGGAAGAGCTTCGATCGAAAATTCTCCTCCAACGATCGAACCCCAGCCGAACTCCTCCAGCGACCAAACCTCAGCCGAACTTCTTCAGCGATCGAACCCTAGCCGAACTTCTTCTACGATCGAACTCCTCCAACGGTCGAACCCCAACCGAACTCCTTCAGTAGCCAGACTCCTCCTTCAACTAAATTCCTTCAGGAGCCGAACTCCTTCCATATTCCTCCTTTAATTGGATTCCCTTAGAAGCCGAACTCCATCCGAACTCCTCCTTCAGTTGAATTTCTTCAGAAGCCAAACTCCTTTTGGACTTCTCCTTCAGTCGGACAACTCTAAGAGCCAAGCTTCCTCCAGATTTCTCCTTCAGTTGAATTTCTATAGGATCCAAACTCCTTTCGAACTTCTTCAGTTGAATTCCTCCAGGAGCCGAACTCTTTTTCGATTTCTTCTTCAATCGGACTCCTTTAGGAGCCAAACTTCTTCTGAATTTTTTTTTTAGTTGGACTCTTTCAGGAGCCGAGCTCCTTCTAAATTTCTTCTTGGGTTGGATTTCTACAGGAGCCAAACTCCTTTCGTACTCCTCCTTCAGCTAAATTTTTTTAGGAGCCAAACTCCTTCTGGATTTTTCCTTTAGTCGGACTCCTCCAGGAGCCAAACTTCTGAATTTTTTCTTCAGTCAGATTCCTTCAGGAGCCAAACTTCTTACGAACTTCTTCTTCAGTCGAATTTCTTCAGAAGTCGAACTTCTCCTGGACTCCTTCAGGAGTCGAACTTCTTTTGAATTTTTCCTTCAATCGAACTCCTCCAGGAGCCGAACTTCTTCTGAATTTCTCCTTCAGTCGAATTTCTTCAGGAGCCGAACTCCTTTCGAACTTCTCTTTTCATTAGATTTCTTCAGCAGATTGCTTTCAGATTTTAGCTAGCACTCCTTCTGGATGACCCGCTCTAGCTGTTCTCCTTTAGGAGTCTGAACTCCTCTAGAATTGATGTATGTCGAAACTCTTCACCGACCAATGCCTGCTTTTTTTTAACTTTGATTATTGAATCTCAATGAACGATCACTATCAGTCTGATGACACCTCTCCCTCTCCATACTGAACCCTACGTGGTCCCGAGTGGCTCAGTACCAAACAACTATGGTTGTCACTATCGGTCTACTACAAGTAGTGATAGGAGGTGCCTCCCTCCATGATAGACTCCACCAGATCTCGAGTGGTCCACTACCAAACGGCTATAGCTATCACTATCAATCTACTACAGACTCCATCTATAAAAAGGGACCCTCCATATATATTTTCTCTAAGCTCTCTTTTTCTTTCCAAAACTCTGCCAAACTCTTTACTGAGCACTCCATTTTTAATGGCCAGAAGAGCTGACTTGATCATTGGAGGGTCCTACCAGAGCCACCACTACCAACTCTGGATGAAACTTTATTTCGCAGGTCACCGATGGTGACCTCATCTTTCTCGACTCCAGCTCGATCCGATGTCAACCAGATTCTACACCAACAAAATTGATGCTAGAGGAAGACCCTTTTATTTCCAGATATCCTTATTCTTAAAGGAGTGCTCAGTCAATCCTGTGGATCTTCTTCTTCAAGATCAATCTCCATCCTCTTCCTCAATCTCGAAAAATATCTCTAAAGAGAGTGACTATCCAAAAATCTATCACTTCGGACATCAGATCTGGGCCAGATCCGTCTGTCCCTACTCCATCACCAGTGCTTCAACCTCCTCCTCCACAGACGATCGTGGTAGATTCGGAGCAGTTTAACCTACTAATGTAGTGGATTCAGGGCCTCATCAAAATGGAGCAGGCCATGCGACAGCCTTCGGTGGCTGTTCCATTAGGAAACCCACCGTCGGAATATCAGAAACCGATCCCAAGGAGGAGCACTTGGACTAGCATACTCGTCGCCCCTAGAAAGAAGAAATAGATAGTAGAGGGTCCTTATTTGGATCATGGTTCTTCTCCGAAAGGAATCTTCTCTATCCATGATCGAAAGCCTTTCAAGACCTACGATCGAGTTGACATCCTCAATCAAAAACTATGGGAGATAGATCGATGGATTAAGAAGCTCGGCCACGTCGCCCCAGCTCACCATGATGACGTCCGCACCAATCTCTCTTTCTCTCCCCAAATTATGCAAGAGTCTATTTCGTCAAACTTCAAGCTCCTCTAATTTGAAAGCTACGACGAAACCTTTGATCCGGTGGATCATCTAGAAGTCTTTTAGATCATAATGTTGCTCCATGATGTGCCAGACACCATATTATGCCGAGCTTTTTCATCTACCTTAAAGGAAGGAGCAAGAAATTGATACTCGATGTTGAAGTTGGGTACGATCTTCTTTTTTTATCAGATGAGCCATTAATTTATGGCTCACTTCATCAGTAGCCAACGTCCACGTCGAGATTCGAATTCCCTGATGAACATGAAGCTGAAGGAGAGAAAATTCATCCAGGCTTATGTCACCTGATTTAATGCTACTACGTTGGAGGTCCGAAATCTAGATCAGTCAGTTGCGATGGCCGCACTCAAGGGCGATCTTTAGAAGAATGATTTGCTATTCTCTCTGAAGAAGAAGTACCTTAGAAATTTTATCGATCTGCAAGCTCGTGCTGAGGGATATGCTCGAGTGGAAGAAGCCTTCAAGTTGAAGGATGAGGAAGTCGTAGGAGAGCAGCATAGACTCACCACTGATGGAGGGCTAAATGAAGTTCGACCGCGCTCATGGACTCCCTCCGAGCGCAAGTGAGCCTGAACTCTTCCTCGAGCTCGTCGTCAAAGAAGCTCCGATGGAAGGGTGCAAAAAAATTCTTTCTTAAAGGTTTCATAACTACGCCCCCCTCAATGCTCCACAGATGTCGGTCTGAAGCAAGTCAATGGTGCTACCACAACTAAAACCATCAATGAGGGAGGAACAATAAGGAGATCAGCTGCCTCTCGACATCATCAATGCTATCTCTGGGGGGCTTAGTACTTCGGTGAGCCACCATCTCTCAGCCTCAGAGTCAGGGAAAGCTTGTCCCAAATTAGGAAGGCCCACATGAAATAAAGAAGGTCATCCGGTCCGAAACTTACCATCCAAAGGAGCTCAAAGGAACAACGCTCCCACGATCTTGAAACTCAGAGAATCTGAGAATGTACTATCGATAATTTTTCTTCAATAAAACTTCTCCATTTCAACATTATTGTTTCTCGGTGTGAAAACTATCTGATAACAGAAAAGAAGCAATCAATAGTGACCATGTTAGAAACAAGAGAAGAACCTCGTTTTAGCATGAGTAAGTCGAAGATCTCATTCATTTTAGATGAGATGAGGGGAGAGATCCTGACAATGATCCTTATGTGCTCCTACAGCCCATTAGGAACAGAAAGAGAATCTCATCCTAACGCGAGCAAAGTCAAAGGTCTCGTTCATTTTAGACGAGATGGAGGGAGATCCTGACAACGATCCTTATATGCCCCCACAGTCCGTTAAGAATAAGAGGAGAACCTTATCCTAACATGAGCAAAGTCGAAGATATCATTCATTTTAAATGAGATGGGGGGAGAATATTAGATATATGTGCCCTAGAAGCCAGAATTGGCACTTGTAATACACTTCTAGAGGCAAAATTATAATTTTGACTAATATCAATAAAATGGGTTATTTTCTATCACATATGTATATTTAGTGTCTGTGATACATCCTTTGAGTTAATGATAATGATAATTCATATTCTTAAAAATTAAAAATTTAAGACATGAATAATCATTATTAACTCATAAAATGCTCCCGACCATAAGATCATCACGAGGATGGTGATTGATCCGGAAGGTTGGTGTACAATCGCTTCTCTTTAGTAGATGAGTCTTGAGTCTACGGTGTGGAGACACCGGAGCGAGAGTACAGGTACTCGTTAGAGAACGAGGGCACTGAGCGTGACCACCTCGAGTAGTCATTAGGGAAGTCTACCTTCTCGTCAATGACTGACTCGATGCTGCAGTAGTGTGTCTGGTTCTTTGACCTGAGATGCATCGGCAGTTCACCTTGAGGGTGTTATAGTTTGACTACACCATTACTCGGTCTCCTAGCCATATGGAACCCTGAGGTGTATGTTGGCTATAGCATGTTCATTGTAGGAACTGGATTGCATCAAGATGGGAATCTATCTACCTCGGTGGTAGAGGAGCAGCCCTATGATGAATCATGAGAATCAAGTCCTGAAGCCCATGGCCATGGCAGAGTGAAATAATAGAAAGAGTTTCTATTTAGATTTTCACATTGGACTCGAATCGAATGATTACATCATATGACAGAGACTAGGGTTTGACGAGTTTACCTTAACCCTAATCTGATCGGGGCTCAAGATAGAAGAACTTAATCACACAGGTAGCTGCACCAAGAGGTTCGCATTCAGCTCTGATGGGTTGCCACCATATACTGCTAGGTGTCACTGGTGGATTTTGGGAGCAATTAGAATGATTTAGATGATCGATCATTCTAGCTGTTCGAATCAGAAGAGTTCTGATCCATCGAAAGGAGTTTCGATGATGTCTATGATAGAGATCATGACATATCCCATTACCATACAGAACTGAACCTAACTGGGTCACACAAACAAGGGTTTGAATCTGGTGATCATCAATTGAACTGATCTAGTTCAATTGATCTGAATGAGATTCAATTAGGTTCAAGGAAATCGTGCTAGCACTCGATTGAACCTAACGTTCTTCTTTTACTATCATAAATAAGTTGTCCTGACTGAGCCAAAGGAGTTTGTGCTCAATCAGAGGCCTTCATATGGTCTGACTGGAGGTTGTCCAAGTTAGAAAAGGTTGTCTTATTTTATAAGACATTACCTGCCATTTTTGGTCACCTGCCATTTCTTGTTCTTTGACTTTGGTCAAAAGTCTACCTTTGACTGGTCAAATGTTGACCATTGACACTTTGACTTTTGACCACATGTCATGCACCTATTGGAGAGCTGGTGGGGGCCTGTCCCCCTGCCAGAACCTGGCAAGGAGGAAGGGCGCACGCCACCCTAGGCGTGAGCCCAAGTTGGAGGCGCCTAGGAGTCCTTGTTGGACAAGGACTCCATCCTCCCTTTTGGATTCCAATCAGAGTTCTACTAAGAATCCAGTTTGACTGGTCTTAGGCACCCTCTAAGGAGGAATCCAGGGGTCTCTATTCCCAACCAATCAGATTTAGATCTGATTTCACAAAGGGTTGTGATTGGTTGAGGAGGAAGAGGAGTTGGATCACGCTTAGTCTATAAATAAGACCCTGCGCCCAACTCAGATTCTAATGCAATTCAATTGAGAAATTTCCCCACGCCCCAAGGCTGCCTCTCCCCTCCTTCCTCCATGCCATAGCTCTCTTCTCCCCTTGCTCTCCACGTCCAAAAGGTGTTTTGGACTTTGGTTGGTGCGATTCCAGATCAAGGAAAGGCGATCAAAAGCAAGAAGGCTGCGCTGCTGCAAAAGGACGACTGCAGATCTTCAAAAGAGTTTTGAAGATCCTCCAGATCAGATCCAGATCTGAATTTTTGGAGGTGTGATAGAGAAGAAGAGGATCTCCAGATCCAACCCGAGTGGATACCGGTAGAGGCCAGGCGCTTGCGTGGCTAGATCCAGAACCTTCCGCTGCAATCAGGATCATCTACAGGGTAATAGGATTACCCAAATCAGGTAAATTAAATTTGATTTAATTTATCTTATTTTATTTTATTTATTAAAATAATAAGAATCAGATCTAAAACATATCAAGATCTGATTGGGATCAAGAGAAAAATTTTTGAAATATATCTCTTGATCTGATCAGATCTGGACGAACCTGGACCGGGAAATCAGGATTTCCCTTCAACTGGTATCAGAGCCATGGTTCTAAATTGTTTAGATCTGATTTTAATTTTATTTTAATTAGAAAATAAAGTGATTTCAGATGTCACATGAGATGTGATCAGATCTGAAATCAGAAAAAATTAAAATTAAATGATTTGGATCTAAGATTACATGAAGATATGCATGACTAGTTCTAGAATAGAATAGTTCTATAGAATAGTTTTGCATGTCTTTGATTTAATCTGATTAAATCATATTTTAGATCTTCTTATTTACTATTTTCTGATATTATAAGTGTTATAATAACATCTGATAAACAGCAAATAAAAATTATTTAATTTTAAATATCATATGAGATATGATTGATGCATGTCTAGACTAGTTGTAGAATAGTTCTACATAATTGTCTAGATTAGAATTTATTTTGATTAGATCAATTTAAATCTAATTTTTTAGATTATTATGAGATAATTTAGATCTGAAAACATGCATGATTATGATACATGAGATGTATGCAAAATATGCCATGATTAGATCTACTTTGTATATATGAGATATATGATATAGATCTGATATTGTTTTGTAGTATTGAATGTTCCTGATTAAGGCGTTCCTCTTGGCCGTCCGGTCATAAGAACGAAGAAGGGTTTAAAGGCCCTCTCTTCCCATTCGATGGGGTGTTCTTATGATGTGTAGGGGTGCTGCGTGTTCGTCCTTAATCAGAAACCCAAAACTTACTTTCTGCAAAACCCTAGATCCTGAAACCCTAGGATTTATTGTGCATATTTTGTTTATGAACCCTAACTTAATTAAGAATTAAGTTTATGGAATATTAATTAGGTCTAAAATTGAGAATTTCAGATCTAAGACATATTCATAATACTGGGTTCGGGCTTGGGTAGCTCAATTAGGTCTAAGCGGTTGATCAAACCGAATCAAGAGTTGGTTAGATGGGATCAACAATGCTTAAATTGACCAGCCTAATAGGATTAAGTCTGGGTCAAGATCGAGTCACGATCAAGCAAGACCTAATTAGGCTCAGAGGTTAGAGTCTGGATTGTAGGCTAACCCAATTGGTTCTGACTCAACAATTTGGTGTCTAAGGTAAGTTTGGCACATAGACGACCGACTGGTTTTTAATTGGAAGCTACTCGACCTGAATGCGTTCTTGTACGAGTTAATGGCATATTCCTTCCACCGGTCTCACTTACCTGGCCATATCTGTTGACACAGTTCTGATCTGAGGTGGTCAATAATCCGAGCTAACCCATGCCACTAGGTTAGTCATAATTGTTATGACTAAGCCAAGTCTAGTTTAATGAGACCTGAATCAATTCTCCCTAAGAAAAGATTAAGTCTGAGGTCTTCCACCATTGTAGATGTGCGGGCCCTTCCCGGGGTTGATTGTTCTCGGCTGGATACAGTGGCTCAGTTGCACCGGGAAGATGCAACCATGTCTATTAGGCATTGGATGCTATGGGCTGGAGGATGAGTTGGGCTCAATATTTTGGATACGGTGAGAGACTCCAATTAGGAACCCAGTCTATGCAAATGGTGGGTCTGACTTAACTAAGGAGTGGATCAATATTCCGGATACGGTGAGATTCATGAATTAGAGACCAAGTTTGGGTGCACCATGATTAGAGAATCATTGAACAAGAGTTGTTCACTCATTGGCTAACCCATCACCAATAACTGTTAGGTGAGGTGATGAGTCAGTTGGTGAGACCGCACCACCCACTAGAAATCATCAATCGTGGAGATTTTCGCATCTCTACAGAGGGAGTGTAGGGATCCGAGAAAATAGTGGGAGCTAATTTGTTTAAAAATAAAATCCCTAAACAAATTGGTCAAGTCAAAATTACAGTATCTAACTAGAATCTTTGACTCTCTACAGGAAAAATGTCTGCGTCCAACCCATTGGCACGTATCCTGGACACACATAGACTGACTGGACCCAATTATAAAGATTGGCTCAGGAACTACAAAATTGTTTTGGGTTCAGAGAAGTTAACCCATGTTTTGGACCAGGACCCTCCCACCTTACCAGCCCGTCCATCTGTTGAACAGAGAGCGTCTCTGGAAAAATGGATTGACGAAGACAATAAGGCCAGATACTACATGTTGGGCTCGATGTCTGATGAGCTCCAGCGCCAACATGAAGATATCGGGACTGCTCGCCAAATGTTGGCTCACCTGCAGGAGATGTTTGGTGAACAGAGTCGCGCAGCCAAATATCAAGTCACGAAAATGACTTTTTAAGGCTAAGATGCGTGATGGGCAGTCAGTCCAAGATCACTGTCTGACAATGATCAAGGACATGGAAGAGCTTGAGAAGCTCGGTGTGAAGTTGGACTTGGATCTGCAGAACGATATTATTCTGCAATCCTTGACTGATGCATATGGGCAATTCATCATGAATTACCACATGCATAAACTTCAAAATTCCTTGGCCGAGTTAATGAATATGCTGGTTACCGCTGAGCTTTCTATGAAAGGTTCTAAAGGCTCAGTTCTTGCTATGGAACGGACTTCTTCCAAAAGAAAGTCTTATGGAAAGAAAAAGAAGTCTGTGAAAAAGCAAAAGGTGGAAGGATCAAAGAAGAAGAAGGCAGAACCGAAGAAAAAGGCCGATGGCAAAGGAAAGTGTTTCCATTGCAACAGCGACGGCCATTGGAAGCGGAACTGCCCTACTTACCTGGCCACCCTGAAAGAACAAGAAGGAAGGTCCTTCTGGAGGTATGCTCGTTATTGAGTCTAACCTTACGGTTTCTTCTGCATCCAGTTGGGTGCTTGACTCTGGTTCTAGTGCTCATCTGTGCACTTCTATGCAGGGTCTTGAGGATAGCAGGAGGCTGAGGGATGGAGACATGATCCTACGCATCGGTAATGGAGCAAGAGTTGCTGCAGTAGCCGTGGGAACATACCCTCTTCGATTACCATCTGGTTTAGACTTAGTTTTAAAAGACTGTTATTATGTGCCTGCAGCTAGCAGGAATTTGATTTCTGTTTCATGCTTAGCACAAGAAGGTTATGTGATCACCTTCTTTAAGGACCATTGTAACATTCTTTATGAAAGAAATAAAATTGCAAATGGTTTCCTTATTAATGGTCTTTATCAGCTTGCATATTGATGTACCTGTTTTAACTATCGAGCAAAACGTGAATGCCAAACGACCTAGGGATAGTCCAAACGACAGATATCTATGGCACCTGAGATTAGGTCATATAGCAGAAGATAGGATTAACAAATTGGAGAAAAATGGGCTATTGAGTCCATTGACTTTTGAGTCATATCCAACTTGTGAATCTTGTCTTCAAGGCAAAATGACTAAACTCCCTTTTGTTGGACATGGGGAGAGGGCCACAGATCTCCTTGCCCTAGTACATACTGATGTGTGCGGCCCATTTGATGTGCCGGCTAGAGGCAATTTTGTCTACTTCATTACCTTTACCGATGATCTGTCTAGGTATGGGTATGTGTATCTTATGAGACACAAAGTCTGAAGCTTTTGAAAAGTTCAAAGAATTCAGACATGAAGTAGAAAAACAAACTGAAAAACCCATTAAGGTTCTTCGATCAGATCGAGGAGGTGAATACCTTAGCCGGGAATTCCTAGACTATCTTAAGGAAAAAATGGCATAGTCTCTCAATGGACTCCACCAGGAACACCTCAACTCAACGGGGTTTCAGAACGGAGAAATCGGACTCTATTGGATATGGTTCGATCCATGATGAGCTTCACAGACCTCCCTGATTTTCTTTGGGGACACTTCATTATTAACTTCAATCTATCTACTGAATAGGGTTCCCTCTAAAATCCGTTCCTACCACACCGTATGAGATATGGCACGGTAAGAAACCAAGTCTGAGTCATCTCAGAATTTGGGGTTGTCCGGCTCATGTCAAAAGACAACAAGCGGACAAGTTAGAGTTTAGGTCCTTCAGAGCTCGATTCATAGGATATCCTAAAGAGTCATTAGGATACTATTTCTACATTCCAGAAGACCACAATGTGATTGTGAGTCGACATGCCATCTTTCTTGAAAAATAGTTTATTCAAGATAGCGGCATTGGAAAGCAGATTAAGCTTGATGAGAAAGTCTCACAAGCAGAAACGAGCTAAGGACCAAGTTGGAACCAAATCAGGTTGAGCCAATAAGAACACTACCTCCTCCACCTCGTAGATCGGAAAGAGTTTCCCGTCCCCCTGAAAGATACTTAGGTATTATTTCAGAGGATGTAGAGGAAAATGTTCCTCATAGGTAATGGTGCTCATGGTGATGATCCCAAAACCTACAACGAGGCGATATCAGATATCGACTCCGAGAAATGGCTTGAGGCAATGAAGTCAGAAATTGACTCGATGCACTCAAACCAAGTCTGGACCTTGGTAGATCCACCAGAAGGTATAGTACCTATTGGGTGTAAATGGATCTTCAAGAGAAAGATTGGTGCAGATGGGAATGTGGAGACATTCAAGGCTAGACTAGGTGGCAAAAGGTTATAGTCAACGTGAAGGCATTGACTATCAGGATACCTTTTCCCCAGTAGCTATGCTAAAATCCATCCGCACATTGCTTGCCATTGCAGCCTATTTCGATTATGAAATATGGCAAATGGACGTGAAAACGGCATTCCTAAATGGATATCTTGAGGAAGATATCTATATGGAACAGCCGCTAGGTTTCACATCCAGTGATACTGATCACAAGGTTTGCAAGCTGCAAAGGTCCATATATGGACTTAAGCAAGCATCTCGGAGCTGGAACACTCAGTTTCAATGATGTGATCAAAAAGTTTGGTTTCATCAAAAATGAAGAGGAACCATGTGTTTTCAAAAGGGTCAGTGGGAGCGCTGTTGTCTTCCTCGTATTGTACGTGGATGACATCCTCCTTATTGGGAATGATATTCCCATGTTGACATCAGTCAAAATGTGGTTGTCCAAGGAATTCTCCATGAAAGACCTAGGTGAAGCATCCTTTATTCTAGGAATTAAGGTCTATAGGGATAGACCGAATAGGATGCTAGGACTTTCACAGAAGATGTACATAGAGGAAGTACTAAAGAGGTTTAGTATGGAAAACTCTAAGAGGGGATTAATACCCTTCAGACATGGTATTCATCTTTCCAAGAAGATGTGCCCCAGCACACCTGAGGAAATAGAATGCATGAGCAAGATCCCTTATGCTTCTGCAATAGGGAGCCTCATGTATGCCATGCTATGTACACGACCTGATATAGCCCATGCTGTGAGTGTCACAAGCAGATATCAGTCAAATCCAGGTGAAGAACACTGGACTTCTGTGAAATGTATCCTTAAGTACTTGAGAAGAACTAAGGATATGATGTTGGTCTTTGGTAATGGAGAACTCCAAGTCCAAGGGATACACAGACTCGGATTTCATGTCCGATATAGATGATCGAAAGTCGACATCTGGAGAGTCTGTTTGTGTGCAATGGTGGTGCTATCAGCTGAAAGAGTTCTAAGCAAACAGTGATAGCAGATTTCACCATGGAAGCAGAATATATCACCTGCATCAGAGGCTGCGAAGGAAGCATTCTGGTATAAGAAGTTTGCTGCAGAAATTGAGTAATAGCCATCAGATGCCATTCCTCTATACTGCGATAACAATGACGCCATAGCCCTTGCTAAGGAGCCGAGGTCTCATCAGAAATTTAAGCACATTGAGCGATGATACCACCTCATCCGCGATTACCTCGAGAAAGGGTTACGTCGAGGTCAAGAGAGTCAACTCCACAGATAATGTGGCAGACCCACTTACAAAGCCGTTGGGCCAGCAGAAGATCGAAGCCCACCTTGAGAAGATGGGACTTAGACTTGTAGCCAATTGGCTTTAGGACAAGTGGGAGATTGTTAGATATATGTGCCCTAGAAGCCAGAATTGGCTGACACTTGTAATACACTTCTAGGGGCAAAATTATAATTTTGACTAATAATAATAAATGGGTTATTTTCTATCACATATGTGTATTTAGTGTCTGTGATACATCCTTTGAGTTAATGGTAATGATAATTCATATTTTCAAGAGTTGAAAATTTAAGACATGAATAATCATTATTAACTCATAAAATGCTCCCGACCATAGGATCATCACGAGGATGGTGATTGATCCGGAAGGTTGGTGTACAATCGCTTCTCTTTAGTAGATGAGTCTTGAGTCTACGGTGTGGAGACACCGGAGCGAGAGTACAGGTACTCGTTAGAGAACGAGGGCACTGAGCGTGACCACCTCGAGTAGTCATTAGGGAGTCTACCTTCTCGTCAATGACTGACTCGATGCTGCAGTAGTGTGTCTGGTTCTTTGACCTGAGATGCATCGGCAGTTCACCTTGAGGGTGTTATAGTTTGACTACACCATTACTCGGTCTCCTAGCCATATGGAAATCCCTGAGGTGTATGTTGGCTATAGCATGTTCATTGTAGGAACTGGATTGCATCAAGATGGAATCTATCTACCTCGGTGGTAGAGGAGCAGCCCTATGATGATCATGAGAATCAAGTCCAGAAGCCCATGGCCATGGCAGAGTGAAATAATAGAAAGAGTTTCTATTTAGATTTTCACATTGGACTCGAATCGAATGATTACATCATATGACAGAGAACTAGGGTTTGACGAGTTCACCTTAACCCTAATCTGATCGGGGCTCAAGATAGAAGAACTTAATCACACAGGTAGCTGCACCAAGAGGTTCGCATTCAGCTCTGATGGGTTGCCACCATATACTGCTAGGTGTCACTGGTGGATTTTGGGAGCAATTAGAATGATTTAGATGATCGATCATTCTAGCTGTTCGAATCAGAAGAGTTCTGATCCATCGAAAGGAGTTTCGATGATGTCGATGATAGAGATCATGACATATCCCATTACCATACAGAACTGAACCTAACTGGGTCACACAAACAAGGGTTTGAATCTGGTGATCATCAATTGAACTGATCTAGTTCAATTGATCTGAATGAGATTCAATTAGGTTCAAGGAAATCGTGCTAGCACTCGATTGAACCTAACGTTCTTCTTTTGCTATCATAAATAAGTTGTCCTGTCTGAGCCAAAGGAGTTTGTGCTCAATCAGAGGCCTTCATATGGTCTGACTGGAGGTTGTCCAAGTCAGAAAAGGTTGTCTTATTTTGTAAGACATTATCCTGCCATTTTTGGTCACCTGCCATTTCTTGTTCTTTGACTTTGGTCAAAAGTCTACCTTTGACTGGTCAAATATTGACCATTGACACTTTGACTTTTGACCACATGTCATGCACCTATTGGAGAGCTGGTGGGGGCTTGTCCCCCTATCCAGAACCTAGGCAAGGAAGGAAGGGCGCACGCCACCCTAGGCATGAGCCCAAGTTGGAGGCGCCTAGGAGTCCTTGTTGGACAAGGACTCCATCCTCCTTTTTGGATTCCAATTAGAGTTCTCCTAAGAACCAACTTTGACTGGTCTTAGGCACCCTCTAAGGAGGAATCCAGGGGACTCTATTCCCACCAATCAGATTTAGATCTGATTTCACAAAGAGTTATGATTGGTTGGGAAGAAGAGAAGTTGGATCACAGATAGTCTATAAATAAGATCCTGTGCCCAACTCAAGAAATAATCCAATTTGATTCAAAATTTCCCATGCCCAAGGCTCCTCCCTCTTCCTCCTCCATGCCAACATCTCCTTCTCCTCTCCACGTCCAAAGGTGTTTGGATCCTTGGTTGGTGCGATCCAGATCAAGTGAAAGGCGATCTGAAATATAGAAGGCTGCGCTGCTGCATAGGACAACTGCTAATATTTAAAAGAAGTTTTGAAGATCCTCCAAATCAAATTCAGATCTGATTTTTGGAGACATGATAGAGAAGAAGAGGATCTCTAGATCCAGCTTGAGTGGATACCGATAGAGGCCAAGCACTTGTGTGGCTAGATCCAGAACCTTTCACTACTTACAGGATCATCAACAGGATAATAGAATTATCCACATCAAGGTAAATTAAATTTGATTTAATTTATCAGAATTTATTTTAATTACTAAAATAATAAGAATCAGATTTAAACATTTTGATCTGATCTAGATCAAAGAAAAAATTTTTGAAATATATCTCTTGATCTTATCAAATCTAAACAAACCTGGTCTGGAAAATCAGGATTTTTCTTCAGAGAGGCCCTGACAATGGCCCTTCTGTGCCCCCATAGCCCATTAAAAATAGAAGGAGAACCTCATCCTAACGCGAGCAAAGTTGAAGGCCTCATTCATTTTAGACGAGATGGAGGGAAAGATCCTGACAACAATCCTTATGTGCCCCCACAGCCCGTTAGGAATAGAAGGAGAACCTCATCCTAACGCGAGCAAAGTCGAAGGCCTCATTCATTTTAGACGAGATGGAGGAGAGGCCCTGACAACGGCCCTTATGTGCCCCCACAGTCCATTAGGAATAGGAGGAGAACCTCATCCTAATGCGAGCAAAGTCGAAGACCTCGTTCATTTTAGATGAGATGGGGGAGAGGCCCTGACAATGGCCCTTATGTGCCCCCACGATCCGTTAGGAACAGGAGGAGAACCTCATCCTAACGGAAGAGCAAAGTTGAAGGCCTCGTTCATTTTAAACGAGGTGAGAAGAGAGGCCCCAACAATAACCCTAAATACGCCCCTGCAGCCTATTAGGAATAGGAGGAGAACCTCATCCTAGCATGAGCAAAGGTCGAAACCCCATAGACCAAAGACGTGGAGAAGGAAGAAGCTCGATGGAGAATCCTTACACGTACTTTCCCACGACAATCTGACTACGTCAAATGCGAATGGCAGAACCTTATTCTGATTTGTAAGAGAGATCCTAGTTCGACATCCACGACAAGCCCGACGTCCACAACGAGCTCGGCGTCCGCAACAAGCAGCGAAGCGTGGGAACCGGGATCAGAATTCTTCTCCTCGAGCTTCAACTTCAACTTCAACAGGGGATAAGATCTCCTTCAACCTCGGTGGAGATAAGATCTTCTCTGAGCTTCTTCAACATCAACAGGGGATAAGATCTCCTTCAATCTCGGCTAGGAGATAAGATCTCCTCCAAGCTTCAACTTCAACGTCAATAGGAGATAAGATCTCCTTCAACCTCGGTTGAAGATAAGATCTCCCCCGAGCTTCAACTTCAACATCAACAGGAGACAAGATCTCCTTCAACCTCGGCTGGAGATAAGATCTCCCTCCGAGCTTCAACTTCAACATCAACAGGAGACAAGATCTCTTTCAACCTCGACTAGAGATATGATCCCCTCCGAGCTTCAACTTCAAGGAGACAAGATCTCCTTCAACCTCAAGTGGAGACAAGATCTCTTCTGAGCTTCAACTTCAACATCAACAGGAGATAAAATCTTCTTCAACCTCAGCTAGAGATAAGATCCCTCCAGAGCTTCAACTTCAATGTCAATAGGAGACAGGATCTTCTTCAACCTCGACTGAAGATAAGATCTCTCCCAAGCTGCAACTTCAACATTTTGACTGGAGATAAGATCTCCCCCAAACTTTCAGGAGCTTCAACCTCGACTGGAGATAAGATCTCCTCCGAGCTTCAACTACAACAGAAGATAAGATCTCCTCTGAGCTTCAACCTGAATGGATGTAGAGCTCGGAAGAGGACTTCGATAGTGATAAGATTTCCTTCAACCTTAGCTGGAGATAAGATCTTCCCCGAGCTCCAACATCTATGCCAACAGGAGATAAGATCTTCTTCAACCTTGGCTGGAGATAAGATCTCTTCCAAGCTGCAACTTCAATATTTCGACTGAAGATAAGATCTCCCTCGAGCTTCCAAGAGCTTCAACCTCGACTGAAGAAAAGATCTATACCAAACTTCAACTTCAATAGAAGATAAGATCTCCCCTGAGCTTCAATCTGAATGGGTGCAGAGCTCGGAAGAGAATTTTGGCAGTCATCTTTTTGGTACTCTCTTCCTTCGAATTTTGAATTTGAGAGTGGGGGGACTATTATTGGGGATAAATTCCGCTCCTACCGAAGTCCAGCCTGATGCTTAGCCTAATGCAATTAATAATCATGGAAGAGCTTCGATCGAAAATTCTCCTCCAGCGGTCGAACCCCAGTCGAACTCCTCCAGCAACTAAGCCCTAGTCAAACTTCTTCTGCAGCCAAACTCCTCTAGCGGCCAAACCTCAGCCAAACTTTTTCAGTAGTCGAACTCCTTCGATCGGATTTCTACAGGAGCTGAACTCCTTTCGAACACCTCCTTCTACTGAATCCCTCTAAGAGCCGAACTTCTTTCGGATTCCTCCTTCAGTCAGATTTCTTCAGGAGCCAAACTCCTTCCGTATTCCTCCTTCTATTGGATTCCTTCAAAAGTCAAACTCCTTTCGGACTCCTCCTTCAGTCGGATTCCTCTAGGAGCCGAACTCCTTCTGAACTTCTCTAGGAGTTGAGCTCCTTTCGGATTCTTCCTTCAGTCGGATTTCTACAGAAGCCAAACTCCTTCCGAACTTCTTCAGTTGAATTTCTTCAGAAGCCAAACTCTTTCCAAATTCCATCTTCAGACGGACTCCTCTAGGAGTCGAACTCCTACTGAATTTCTTCTTCAGTCGAACTCCTCTAGGAGCTGAGCTTCTTTTAGATTTCTTCTTCGATTAGCTTTTTATAGGAGCCAAACTCCTCCTTCAGCTGAATTCCTCCAGAAGTCGAACTCCTAAATTTCTCCTTCGGTCAGACTCCTTCAGGAGTCGAACTTCTTTTGAATTTCTTCTTCAGTCGGATTCCTTCAGGAGCCGAACTCCTCTCGGACTTCTCCTTCAGTTGGATTCTTTCAGATGTCGGACTTCTTCAGTCAAACTCCTTCAAGAGCCAAACTCCTTCTGGATTCCACCTTCAGTTGGACTCCTCCAGGAGCCAAGCTCCTTCTGGATTTCTCCTTCAATCGGACTTCTTTAGGAGCCAAACTTCTTCAAAATTTTTCCTTCAGTCGAAATCCTTCAGGAGTCGAACTCCTTTCAGATCTCTCCTTCAATCAGATTCCTACAGTGGATTGCTTTCAGATATCAGCTAGCACTCCTCCCGAATGATCTCCTCTAGTCGTATCTTCTTTAGGAGTTCGAATTTCTCTAGAATTGATGTATGTCGAAGCTCTTCACCGACCAATGCCTACTTTCTCTGAACTTTGATTATTAAATCTCAATGAACGATCACTATCAGTCTGACGATGCCCCTTCCTCTCCGTACCGAGCCCCACGTGACTCTGAACGGCTTAGTACCAAATAGCTACGACTGTCGCCATCAGTCTGCTACAAGCGACATCAGGCGGTGCGACAGGTGGTGCCTTCCTTCATGATAGACTTCACCAAGCCTCAAGCGGTCCGCTACTAAACGGCTACGATCGTCACTATCAATCTACTACAGGCTCCATATATAAAAAGGGACCCTCCAGATACGTTTTTTTTAAGCTCTATTCTCCTTCCTAAAACTCTATCGAACTCTTTTCTGAGCACTCCATTTTTGTTGGTCAGAAGAGCTGACTTGATTATCAGAGGTGTTAGATATGTGTGCCCTAGAAGACAGAATTGGCTGACACTTGTAATACACTTCTAGTGGCAAAATTATAATTATGACTATAAATAATAAAATGAGTTATTTTCTATCATAAATGTGTATTTAGTATCTGTGATATATTTCTTGAGTTAATGGTAATGATAATTCTTATTTTCAAGAGTAGAAAATTTAAGACAAATTTTTATTATTAACTCATAAAATACTCCTAACCGTAGGATCATCATGAGGATGGTGATTAATCCGAAAGGTTGGTGTATAATTGCTTCTTTATAGTAGATGAGTCTTGAGTTTACGATGTAGAAACATCAGAGCGAGAGTATAGGTACTCGTTAGAGAATGAGGGTACTAAGCATGACCACCTTGAGCAGTCATAAGGAAGTCTATCTTCTTGAAGATGACTGACTTGAAGCTGTAGTGGTATGTCTGATTTTTTTATCTGAGGTGCATCGGTAGTTCACCTTGAGGGTGTTATAGTTAGACTACACCATAACTCGATCTCCTAGCCATTCAAAATTTTGAGGTGTATGTTGGCTATAGCAAGTTCATTATAGAAATTAGATTGTACCAAAAAAAAATCTATCTACCTTGGTAGATGAGGAGCAATCCTATGATGATCATAAGAATCAAGTCCATAAGTCTATGGCCATGGCAGAGTGAAATAATAGAAAGAGATTCTATTAAGGTTTTCACATCGAACTTGAATCGAATGATTAAATCATATGATAGAAATTAGGATTTGACGAGTTCACCTTAACCCTAATCTGATCAAAACTCAAGATAGAAGAACTTAATCACACAAGTAGCTTTATCGAGAGGTTCATTTTCAATTTTGATGGGTTGCCATCATATACTGCTAGGTGTCACTGATGATTTTTGAGAGCAATTAGAATGATTTAGATGATCGATCAGTTATCTAAATTAGAAGAGTTCTGATCCATCGAAAGATATTTTGATGATGTCAATGATGGAGATCACGACATATCCCATTACTATACAGAACTGAACTTAACTGGATCACATAAATAAGAGTTTGGATCTGGATATCATCAATTAGACTACAGTTCAATTGATTTGAATTAGATTCAATTAGGTTCAAGAAAATCATGCTAGCATACGATTGAACCTAACGTTCTCCTTATATTATCATTAAAAGTTATCTCAACTAAGCTAAATGAGTTTGTGCTCACTCAGGTACCTTTACTTGATCTGACTGTAGTTTGTTCAGATCAAAAAAAGTTTGTTTTAATTTATGAGATAAATTTGAGACAACACCTGTCATTTTTCGTTACTTGCTAATTTTTGTCCTTTGATTTTGGTCAAACATTAATCTTTGATACTTAGACATCTGCCAATGTATCATGCACCTATTGGAGAGCAGATAGAGGCTTGTCCCCTTGCTAGATTTTGGAAAGGAGGAGGATCACTTGCTAATTCTTGTCCTTTAACTTTGGTCAAACGTTGACCTTTGACACTTAAATATCTGTCCATGTGTCATGCATATATTGGAGAGCAGATAGGAGATCTTTGATACTTAGACATCTGCCCATGTATCATGCACCTATTGGAGAGCAGATAGGGGCTTATCTCCTTGCTAGATTTTGGAAAGGAGGGGGCTCACTTGCTAATTCTTGTTCTTTGACTTTGGTCAAACATTGACCTTTGACACTTAGATATCTGTCCATGTGTCATGCACCTATTGAAGAGCAGATAGGGGCTTGTCCCCTTGCTAGATTTTGAAAAGGAGAGGGTGCATGCCTAGGGAGGCGTGCGCCCATGGATAGGGATGCCTAGAGTTCCATATGGATGGGACTCCAGATTGCTTCTTGGTTTCTACTTAGGTGGCCTATAACTATAAAGTTTGATCAGTCTTAGGTATCATCTAAGGATGAATTAGAGGAGCTCTCATATGATTGGATCATATGATGTCATCCCACCAATCAGATTTAGATCTGATTGCATGAAGCAATATGATTGACCAGGATGATGTGGCACTGCATGGCGCAGCAGGGTCTATATAAATCCTGTCTACGCCCAATTTTAAAAAGAGTTCTCTCCTAGTCATGCCTCAAGGCTGCCCCTCTCCCTCCTCCATGCCATCCTATGGTCCTCTCTCTCCTCTCCATGCCCAAGATAAGTTAGGCTCCAGTTTGGGGCGATCCAGGCAAGAAAAAGCGGACGAAAAAGAAAGAAGGAAGCACTGCTGCAGAGACGACAGCAGATCTTCAAAAAGAAGTTTTAAAGATTCTTCAAATCAGATCCAGATCAAACTTTTAGAAAAATGATAAAGAAAAAAAAGATCTCTAGATCCAATCTGAATGGATACCAGTAGAGGCCAGGCGCTTGCATGGCTAGATTCGGAATCTCAGGCAATCAGCAGGATCATCAAAGGATAATCATATTATCCAACATCAAAATATAAATTAAATTAGATTTAATTTATTTTTATTTTTATTTATTAGATCAATAAAATTAATTTTGAAATACCTCAGATCTGATTTGGATACATAAGAAAAATTTTTGAAATATCTCTCTTGATTCGATCAGATCTAAACGAACCTAATCCAAGAAATCAGAATTTCTCCTTCAACTGATATCAGAGCCAGGTTTTCTAAATTATTTAGATCTAATTTTATTTTATTTTAAATCTAATAATTAGATAATTTTAGATATCACATAAGATATGATTAGATCTAAAATTAAAAAAATTAAAATTAAATAATATAGATCTAAGTTCTATAATATGCATGACTAATTATAAAATAGAATAGTTTTATACATAGTCTTACATAATCATAATTTATTTTAATTAAATTATAATTTTATATCTATTTATTTTTTATTTTTTTATGATTATAAATATTATAATAAAATCTAAAAAATAAAAAATAAAAAAATTATTTAATTTTTGAATCATATGAGATATGACACATGCTTGATTAGACTAGTTGTAGAATAGTTCTACATAATTATCTAGATTAGAATTTATTTTGATATAATTAATTTAAATCTAATTTTTTATATAATTATGAGATAATTTAGATCTAAAAAATATGCATGATATAATACATGAGATGTATGCAAAATAAGTATTAGATTAGATCAATTATATATATGAGATATATGATGTAGATCTAACTAGTTTTGTAGATTTATATTTCTGATTAAGGCATTCTCCTTGGCCATCCAGTCATAAGAATAAAGTAAGGTTTAAATACCCTCTCCTTCCATTCGATGGGATGTTCTTATGATGTGTAGGGGTGTTGCGCATTCATCCTTAATCAAAAATCAAAAACTTACTTTCTGCAAAACTCTAGATCCTGAAATCCTAAAATTTTATTTACATATTTTATTTATGAACTCTAAACCTAATTGAGAATTAAAATTATGAAATATATGTTAGGTCTAAAATTGAGAATTTTATATCTAAGATATATTCATAAAATTGGGTTCGGGCTTGGGTAGCTCAATTAGATCTAAGCAGTTAATCAAATCGAATCAAGAGTTGGTTAGATGGGATCGACAGTGCTTAAATTGGCCAACCTAATAGGATTAAGTCTGGGTCAAGATCGAGTCATGTGAGCGATCAATCAAGCTAAGACCTAATTAGGCTTAGTGGTTAAAGTCTGGATTGTAGGCTAATCCGATTGATTCTGGCTCAACAATTTGGTGTATAAGGTAAGTTTGGTAGATACGGTCGACTAATTTTTAATTAGAAGTTACTCGACTCAAATGCGTTCTTATCGAGTTAATGGCACATCCCTTCCATCGGTCTTACTTACTTGGCCATATTTGTTGGCTCAGCCCTGATCTGAGATGGTCAATAATCCAAGCTAACCCATGCCACTAGGTTAGTCATCATGGTTATGACCATGTCAAGTCTAGTTTAATGAAATCTATATCAAATCTTCCTAAGAAAAGATTAAGTCTAAGGTCTTCCACCATTGTAGATGTGCAGGTTCTTTCTGGGGTTGATTATTCTCGACTGATTATAATGGTTCAGTTGCACCGAGAAGATGCAACCATATCTATTAGGCATTGAATGCTATGGACTGGAGGATGGATTGGGCTCAATATTCTAGATACGATGAGAAACTCAATTAGGAATCTAATCTATGCAAATGGTGGATCTGACTTAACTAAGAAATGAATCAATATTCTGAACATGATGAGATTCATGAATTAGAGATCAAGTTTGGATGCACCATGATTGAAGAATCATTGAAAAAGAGTTATTCACTCATTGGCTAATCCATCACCAATAACTGTTAGGTGAGGTGATAAGTCAGTTGGTAGGATCATAGTATCCACTAGAAATCACTAATCATAAAGATTTTTGCATCTCTACAGAGAAAGTATAGGGATCTGAGAAAATAGTGAAAGCTAATTTATTTAAAAATAAAATTTTTAAATAAATTGGTTAAGTCTTAATTATAAAATTTAACTAGAAACTTTGACTCTCTATAGAAAAATATTTGTATCCAACCCACTAGCACAAATCCTGGACACCCATAGATTAATCGGATCAAATTATAAAGATTGGTTCTAGAACTTTAAAATTATTTTGGATTTCGAGAAGTTAACTCATGTATTGGATCAGGACCCTCCCACCTTACCAGTCCGTCCATCCACTGAATAGAGAGCATCTCTGGATAAGTGGATGGACGAAGATAATAAGACCAGATATTACATGTTGGGCTCGATGTTTATTAAACTATAGTGCCAACATGAAGATATCAGGACTGCTCGCCAAATATTGGCTCACCTATAAGAGATGTTTGGTGAACAAAGTCACGCAGCCAAGTATCAAGTTACTAAATGACTATTCAAGACTAAGATGCATGATGGACAGTCAGTTCAAGATCATTATCTGATAATGATCAAGGACATGGAAGAGCTTGAGAAGTTCGAAGTGAAGTTAGACTTGGATCGATAGAATGACATAATTCTGCAATCTTTGACTGATGCGTATGAGCAGATCATCATGAACTACCATATGCATAAACTTCAAAATTTTTTGGCCGAACTTATGAACATGCTGGTTACCGCTGAGCTTTCTATGAAAGGTTCTAAAGGCTCAGTGCTTGCTATGAAATGGACTTCTTCCAAGAGAAAGTCTTTTAGAAAGAAGAAAAAGTCTATGAAAAAGCAGATGAAAGAAGAAAAGAAGAAAAAGATAGAGCTGAAGAAGAAGGCCACTGACAAAGAAAAATATTTTCATTGTAACAATGATGGCCACTGAAAGTGAAACTATCCTACAAACCTGACCACCCTGAAGAATAAGGAGGCAGATCCTTCTGGAGGTATGTTCGTTATTGAGTCTAACCTTATGATTTTTTCTGCATTCCAGTTGGATGCTTGACTCTGATTCTAGTGCTCATTTGTGTACTTTCATGTAGGATCTTGAGGATAGCAAGAGGCTGAGAGATGGTAAGATAATCCTGCACGTCGAAAATAAAACAAGAGTTACCACCATGGCTGTGAGAATATACCCTCTTCGACTACCATCTGATTTAGACTTAGTGTTAAAAGACTGTTATTATGTGCCTGCAGCAAGCAGAAATTTGATTTCTATTTTTTGCTTAGCATTAGAAGGCTATGTAATTAGTTTTCTTAAGAACCATTATAACATTCTTTATGAAAAGAAATAAAATTGCAAGTGGTTTTCTTATTAACGATCTTTATCAGTTACATATTGATGTATCTATTTTTAATATCGAGCAAAATATGAATAACCATAAAACGACCTAGGGATAGTCCAAACGATAGATATCTATGGCACCTAAGACTTAGGTCATATAGCAGAAGATAGGATTAATAAATTAGAGAGAAAATTGGCTATTGAGTTCATTGACTTCTGAGTCATCCAATTTATGAATCTTGTCTTCATGGCAAAACGACTAAGCTCCCTTTTATAGGATATGGGGAAAGGGCTACGGATCTTCTTGCCTTAATACATACTGATGTGTGTGGCCCATTTAATGTGCCGGCTAAAGGCAACTTTGTCTACTTTATAATCTTTATCGATGATTTATCTAGGTATGGGTATGTGTATCTTATGAGACACAAGTCTGAAGCTTTTGAAAAGTTCAAGAAATTCAAACATGAAGTAGAAAAGCAAACAAAAAAATTCATTAAAATTCTTCAATCAGATCAAAGAGGTGAATACCTTAGTCGAAAATTTTTGAACTATCTCAAGAAAAATAGCATAATCTGTTAATAAACTCCACCTGAAATACCTCAACTCAACGGGGTTTCAGAATGGAGGAATCGGACTCTATTAGATATGTTTCGATCCATGATGAGCTTTACAGACCTTTCTGATTTTCTTTGGAGATACTGTTTGTTAACTGCAATATACTTACTGAATAGGATTTCTTCTAAAATCGTTCCCATCACACCGTATAAGATATGGCATGGTAAGAAATCAAGTCTGAGTCATCTCAGAATTTAGGATTATCCGGCTCATGTCAAAAGACAACAAGCAAATAAGTTATACTTTAGGTCCTTCAGAGTTCGATTTATAGGATATTCTAAAGAGTCATTAGGATATTATTTCTATATTTCAGAAGATCATAATATGATTGTGAGTCGACATGCCATCTTTTTTGAAAAATAGTTTATTCAAGATAGCGGCATTGGAAAGCAGATCAAGCTCGAGAAGAAAATCTCACAAAAGAAATGAGCTAAGGATCAAATGGAATCAAATCAGGTTAAGCCAATCCAATCACTACCTCCTCTATCTCATAGATCGAAAAGAGTTTTCGTCCTCCTAAGAGGTACTTAGGTACTATTTCAGA
>QRFJ01000085.1:521093-557314 GCA_006176705.1 Cocos nucifera
ATGTCAATAGGAGACAAGATCTCCTTCAACCTCGATTGAAGACAAGATCTCCCTCGAGCTTTAACTTCAACATCAATAGGAGACAAAATCTCCTTCAACCTCGGCTCGAGATAAGATCCCTCCCGAGCTTCAACTTCAACATCAACAGGAGACAAGATCTCTTTCAACCTCGACTAGAGATATGATCCCCTCCGAGCTTCAACTTCAATCTCTACTGGAGACAAGATCTCCTTCAACCTCAAGTGGAGACAAGATCTCTTCTGAGCTTCAACTTCAACATCAACAGGAGATAAAATCTTCTTCAACCTCAGCTAGAGATAAGATCCCTCCAGAGCTTCAACTTCAATGTCAATAGGAGACAGGATCTTCTTCAACCTCGACTGAAGATAAGATCTCTCCCAAGCTGCAACTTCAACATTTTGACTGGAGATAAGATCTCCCCCAAACTTTCAGGAGCTTCAACCTCGACTGGAGATAAGATCTCCTCCGAGCTTCAACTACAACAGAAGATAAGATCTCCTCTGAGCTTCAACCTGAATGGATGTAGAGCTCGGAAGAGGACTTCGATAGTGATAAGATTTCCTTCAACCTTAGCTGGAGATAAGATCTTCCCCGAGCTCCAACATCTATGCCAACAGGAGATAAGATCTTCTTCAACCTTGGCTGGAGATAAGATCTCTTCCAAGCTGCAACTTCAATATTTCGACTGAAGATAAGATCTCCCTCGAGCTTCCAAGAGCTTCAACCTCGACTGAAGAAAAGATCTATACCAAACTTCAACTTCAATAGAAGATAAGATCTCCCCTGAGCTTCAATCTGAATGGGTGCAGAGCTCGGAAGAGAATTTTGGCAGTCATCTTTTTGGTACTCTCTTCCTTCGAATTTTGAATTTGAGAGTGGGGGGACTATTATTGGGGATAAATTCCGCTCCTACCGAAGTCCAGCCTGATGCTTAGCCTAATGCAATTAATAATCATGGAAGAGCTTCGATCGAAAATTCTCCTCCAGCGGTCGAACCCCAGTCGAACTCCTCCAGCAACTAAGCCCTAGTCAAACTTCTTCTGCAGCCAAACTCCTCTAGCGGCCAAACCTCAGCCAAACTTTTTCAGTAGTCGAACTCCTTCGATCGGATTTCTACAGGAGCTGAACTCCTTTCGAACACCTCCTTCTACTGAATCCCTCTAAGAGCCGAACTTCTTTCGGATTCCTCCTTCAGTCAGATTTCTTCAGGAGCCAAACTCCTTCCGTATTCCTCCTTCTATTGGATTCCTTCAAAAGTCAAACTCCTTTCGGACTCCTCCTTCAGTCGGATTCCTCTAGGAGCCGAACTCCTTCTGAACTTCTCTAGGAGTTGAGCTCCTTTCGGATTCTTCCTTCAGTCGGATTTCTACAGAAGCCAAACTCCTTCCGAACTTCTTCAGTTGAATTTCTTCAGAAGCCAAACTCTTTCCAAATTCCATCTTCAGACGGACTCCTCTAGGAGTCGAACTCCTACTGAATTTCTTCTTCAGTCGAACTCCTCTAGGAGCTGAGCTTCTTTTAGATTTCTTCTTCGATTAGCTTTTTATAGGAGCCAAACTCCTCCTTCAGCTGAATTCCTCCAGAAGTCGAACTCCTAAATTTCTCCTTCGGTCAGACTCCTTCAGGAGTCGAACTTCTTTTGAATTTCTTCTTCAGTCGGATTCCTTCAGGAGCCGAACTCCTCTCGGACTTCTCCTTCAGTTGGATTCTTTCAGATGTCGGACTTCTTCAGTCAAACTCCTTCAAGAGCCAAACTCCTTCTGGATTCCACCTTCAGTTGGACTCCTCCAGGAGCCAAGCTCCTTCTGGATTTCTCCTTCAATCGGACTTCTTTAGGAGCCAAACTTCTTCAAAATTTTTCCTTCAGTCGAAATCCTTCAGGAGTCGAACTCCTTTCAGATCTCTCCTTCAATCAGATTCCTACAGTGGATTGCTTTCAGATATCAGCTAGCACTCCTCCCGAATGATCTCCTCTAGTCGTATCTTCTTTAGGAGTTCGAATTTCTCTAGAATTGATGTATGTCGAAGCTCTTCACCGACCAATGCCTACTTTCTCTGAACTTTGATTATTAAATCTCAATGAACGATCACTATCAGTCTGACGATGCCCCTTCCTCTCCGTACCGAGCCCCACGTGACTCTGAACGGCTTAGTACCAAATAGCTACGACTGTCGCCATCAGTCTGCTACAAGCGACATCAGGCGGTGCGACAGGTGGTGCCTTCCTTCATGATAGACTTCACCAAGCCTCAAGCGGTCCGCTACTAAACGGCTACGATCGTCACTATCAATCTACTACAGGCTCCATATATAAAAAGGGACCCTCCAGATACGTTTTTTTTAAGCTCTATTCTCCTTCCTAAAACTCTATCGAACTCTTTTCTGAGCACTCCATTTTTGTTGGTCAGAAGAGCTGACTTGATTATCAGAGGTGTTAGATATGTGTGCCCTAGAAGACAGAATTGGCTGACACTTGTAATACACTTCTAGTGGCAAAATTATAATTATGACTATAAATAATAAAATGAGTTATTTTCTATCATAAATGTGTATTTAGTATCTGTGATATATTTCTTGAGTTAATGGTAATGATAATTCTTATTTTCAAGAGTAGAAAATTTAAGACAAATTTTTATTATTAACTCATAAAATACTCCTAACCGTAGGATCATCATGAGGATGGTGATTAATCCGAAAGGTTGGTGTATAATTGCTTCTTTATAGTAGATGAGTCTTGAGTTTACGATGTAGAAACATCAGAGCGAGAGTATAGGTACTCGTTAGAGAATGAGGGTACTAAGCATGACCACCTTGAGCAGTCATAAGGAAGTCTATCTTCTTGAAGATGACTGACTTGAAGCTGTAGTGGTATGTCTGATTTTTTTATCTGAGGTGCATCGGTAGTTCACCTTGAGGGTGTTATAGTTAGACTACACCATAACTCGATCTCCTAGCCATTCAAAATTTTGAGGTGTATGTTGGCTATAGCAAGTTCATTATAGGAAATTAGATTGTACCAAAAAAAATCTATCTACCTTGGTAGATGAGGAGCAATCCTATGATGATCATAAGAATCAAGTCCATAAGTCTATGGCCATGGCAGAGTGAAATAATAGAAAGAGATTCTATTAAGGTTTTCACATCGAACTTGAATCGAATGATTAAATCATATGATAGAAATTAGGATTTGACGAGTTCACCTTAACCCTAATCTGATCAAAACTCAAGATAGAAGAACTTAATCACACAAGTAGCTTTATCGAGAGGTTCATTTTCAATTTTGATGGGTTGCCATCATATACTGCTAGGTGTCACTGATGATTTTTGAGAGCAATTAGAATGATTTAGATGATCGATCAGTTATCTAAATTAGAAGAGTTCTGATCCATCGAAAGATATTTTGATGATGTCAATGATGGAGATCACGACATATCCCATTACTATACAGAACTGAACTTAACTGGATCACATAAATAAGAGTTTGGATCTGGATATCATCAATTAGACTACAGTTCAATTGATTTGAATTAGATTCAATTAGGTTCAAGAAAATCATGCTAGCATACGATTGAACCTAACGTTCTCCTTATATTATCATTAAAAGTTATCTCAACTAAGCTAAATGAGTTTGTGCTCACTCAGGTACCTTTACTTGATCTGACTGTAGTTTGTTCAGATCAAAAAAAGTTTGTTTTAATTTATGAGATAAATTTGAGACAACACCTGTCATTTTTCGTTACTTGCTAATTTTTGTCCTTTGATTTTGGTCAAACATTAATCTTTGATACTTAGACATCTGCCAATGTATCATGCACCTATTGGAGAGCAGATAGAGGCTTGTCCCCTTGCTAGATTTTGGAAAGGAGGAGGATCACTTGCTAATTCTTGTCCTTTAACTTTGGTCAAACGTTGACCTTTGACACTTAAATATCTGTCCATGTGTCATGCATATATTGGAGAGCAGATAGGAGATCTTTGATACTTAGACATCTGCCCATGTATCATGCACCTATTGGAGAGCAGATAGGGGCTTATCTCCTTGCTAGATTTTGGAAAGGAGGGGGCTCACTTGCTAATTCTTGTTCTTTGACTTTGGTCAAACATTGACCTTTGACACTTAGATATCTGTCCATGTGTCATGCACCTATTGAAGAGCAGATAGGGGCTTGTCCCCTTGCTAGATTTTGAAAAGGAGAGGGTGCATGCCTAGGGAGGCGTGCGCCCATGGATAGGGATGCCTAGAGTTCCATATGGATGGGACTCCAGATTGCTTCTTGGTTTCTACTTAGGTGGCCTATAACTATAAAGTTTGATCAGTCTTAGGTATCATCTAAGGATGAATTAGAGGAGCTCTCATATGATTGGATCATATGATGTCATCCCACCAATCAGATTTAGATCTGATTGCATGAAGCAATATGATTGACCAGGATGATGTGGCACTGCATGGCGCAGCAGGGTCTATATAAATCCTGTCTACGCCCAATTTTAAAAAGAGTTCTCTCCTAGTCATGCCTCAAGGCTGCCCCTCTCCCTCCTCCATGCCATCCTATGGTCCTCTCTCTCCTCTCCATGCCCAAGATAAGTTAGGCTCCAGTTTGGGGCGATCCAGGCAAGAAAAAGCGGACGAAAAAGAAAGAAGGAAGCACTGCTGCAGAGACGACAGCAGATCTTCAAAAAGAAGTTTTAAAGATTCTTCAAATCAGATCCAGATCAAACTTTTAGAAAAATGATAAAGAAAAAAAAGATCTCTAGATCCAATCTGAATGGATACCAGTAGAGGCCAGGCGCTTGCATGGCTAGATTCGGAATCTCAGGCAATCAGCAGGATCATCAAAGGATAATCATATTATCCAACATCAAAATATAAATTAAATTAGATTTAATTTATTTTTATTTTTATTTATTAGATCAATAAAATTAATTTTGAAATACCTCAGATCTGATTTGGATACATAAGAAAAATTTTTGAAATATCTCTCTTGATTCGATCAGATCTAAACGAACCTAATCCAAGAAATCAGAATTTCTCCTTCAACTGATATCAGAGCCAGGTTTTCTAAATTATTTAGATCTAATTTTATTTTATTTTAAATCTAATAATTAGATAATTTTAGATATCACATAAGATATGATTAGATCTAAAATTAAAAAAATTAAAATTAAATAATATAGATCTAAGTTCTATAATATGCATGACTAATTATAAAATAGAATAGTTTTATACATAGTCTTACATAATCATAATTTATTTTAATTAAATTATAATTTTATATCTATTTTATTTTTATTTTTTATTTTTTTATGATTATAAATATTATAATAAAATCTAAAAAATAAAAAATAAAAAAATTATTTAATTTTTGAATCATATGAGATATGACACATGCTTGATTAGACTAGTTGTAGAATAGTTCTACATAATTATCTAGATTAGAATTTATTTTGATATAATTAATTTAAATCTAATTTTTTATATAATTATGAGATAATTTAGATCTAAAAAATATGCATGATATAATACATGAGATGTATGCAAAATAAGTATTAGATTAGATCAATTATATATATGAGATATATGATGTAGATCTAACTAGTTTTGTAGATTTATATTTCTGATTAAGGCATTCTCCTTGGCCATCCAGTCATAAGAATAAAGTAAGGTTTAAATACCCTCTCCTTCCATTCGATGGGGATGTTCTTATGATGTGTAGGGGTGTTGCGCATTCATCCTTAATCAAAAATCAAAAACTTACTTTCTGCAAAACTCTAGATCCTGAAATCCTAAAATTTTATTTACATATTTTATTTATGAACTCTAAACCTAATTGAGAATTAAAATTATGAAATATATGTTAGGTCTAAAATTGAGAATTTTATATCTAAGATATATTCATAAAATTGGGTTCGGGCTTGGGTAGCTCAATTAGATCTAAGCAGTTAATCAAATCGAATCAAGAGTTGGTTAGATGGGATCGACAGTGCTTAAATTGGCCAACCTAATAGGATTAAGTCTGGGTCAAGATCGAGTCATGTGAGCGATCAATCAAGCTAAGACCTAATTAGGCTTAGTGGTTAAAGTCTGGATTGTAGGCTAATCCGATTGATTCTGGCTCAACAATTTGGTGTATAAGGTAAGTTTGGTAGATACGGTCGACTAATTTTTAATTAGAAGTTACTCGACTCAAATGCGTTCTTATCGAGTTAATGGCACATCCCTTCCATCGGTCTTACTTACTTGGCCATATTTGTTGGCTCAGCCCTGATCTGAGATGGTCAATAATCCAAGCTAACCCATGCCACTAGGTTAGTCATCATGGTTATGACCATGTCAAGTCTAGTTTAATGAAATCTATATCAAATCTTCCTAAGAAAAGATTAAGTCTAAGGTCTTCCACCATTGTAGATGTGCAGGTTCTTTCTGGGGTTGATTATTCTCGACTGATTATAATGGTTCAGTTGCACCGAGAAGATGCAACCATATCTATTAGGCATTGAATGCTATGGACTGGAGGATGGATTGGGCTCAATATTCTAGATACGATGAGAAACTCAATTAGGAATCTAATCTATGCAAATGGTGGATCTGACTTAACTAAGAAATGAATCAATATTCTGAACATGATGAGATTCATGAATTAGAGATCAAGTTTGGATGCACCATGATTGAAGAATCATTGAAAAAGAGTTATTCACTCATTGGCTAATCCATCACCAATAACTGTTAGGTGAGGTGATAAGTCAGTTGGTAGGATCATAGTATCCACTAGAAATCACTAATCATAAAGATTTTTGCATCTCTACAGAGAAAGTATAGGGATCTGAGAAAATAGTGAAAGCTAATTTATTTAAAAATAAAATTTTTAAATAAATTGGTTAAGTCTTAATTATAAAATTTAACTAGAAACTTTGACTCTCTATAGAAAAATATTTGTATCCAACCCACTAGCACAAATCCTGGACACCCATAGATTAATCGGATCAAATTATAAAGATTGGTTCTAGAACTTTAAAATTATTTTGGATTTCGAGAAGTTAACTCATGTATTGGATCAGGACCCTCCCACCTTACCAGTCCGTCCATCCACTGAATAGAGAGCATCTCTGGATAAGTGGATGGACGAAGATAATAAGACCAGATATTACATGTTGGGCTCGATGTTTATTAAACTATAGTGCCAACATGAAGATATCAGGACTGCTCGCCAAATATTGGCTCACCTATAAGAGATGTTTGGTGAACAAAGTCACGCAGCCAAGTATCAAGTTACTAAATGACTATTCAAGACTAAGATGCATGATGGACAGTCAGTTCAAGATCATTATCTGATAATGATCAAGGACATGGAAGAGCTTGAGAAGTTCGAAGTGAAGTTAGACTTGGATCGATAGAATGACATAATTCTGCAATCTTTGACTGATGCGTATGAGCAGATCATCATGAACTACCATATGCATAAACTTCAAAATTTTTTGGCCGAACTTATGAACATGCTGGTTACCGCTGAGCTTTCTATGAAAGGTTCTAAAGGCTCAGTTGCTTGCTATGGAAATGGACTTCTTCCAAGAGAAAGTCTTTTAGAAAGAAGAAAAAGTCTATGAAAAAGCAGATGAAAGAAGAAAAGAAGAAAAAGATAGAGCTGAAGAAGAAGGCCACTGACAAAGAAAAATATTTTCATTGTAACAATGATGGCCACTGAAAGTGAAACTATCCTACAAACCTGACCACCCTGAAGAATAAGGAGGCAGATCCTTCTGGAGGTATGTTCGTTATTGAGTCTAACCTTATGATTTTTTCTGCATTCAGTTGGATGCTTGACTCTGATTCTAGTGCTCATTTGTGTACTTTCATGTAGGATCTTGAGGATAGCAAGAGGCTGAGAGATGGTAAGATAATCCTGCACGTCGAAAATAAAACAAGAGTTACCACCATGGCTGTGAGAATATACCCTCTTCGACTACCATCTGATTTAGACTTAGTGTTAAAAGACTGTTATTATGTGCCTGCAGCAAGCAGAAATTTGATTTCTATTTTTTGCTTAGCATTAGAAGGCTATGTAATTAGTTTTCTTAAAACCATTATAACATTCTTTATAAAAGAAATAAAATTGCAAGTGGTTTTCTTATTAACGATCTTTATCAGTTACATATTGATGTATCTATTTTTAATATCGAGCAAAATATGAATAACATAAAACGACCTAGGGATAGTCCAAACGATAGATATCTATGGCACCTAAGACTAGGTCATATAGCAGAAGATAGGATTAATAAATTAGAGAAAACTTGGCTATTGAGTTCATTGACTTCTGAGTCATCCAATTTATGAATCTTGTCTTCATGGCAAAACGACTAAGCTCCCTTTTATAGGATATGGGGAAAGGGCTACGGATCTTCTTGCCTTAATACATACTGATGTGTGTGGCCCATTTAATGTGCCGGCTAAAGGCAACTTTGTCTACTTTATAATCTTTATCGATGATTTATCTAGGTATGGGTATGTGTATCTTATGAGACACAAGTCTGAAGCTTTTGAAAAGTTCAAGAAATTCAAACATGAAGTAGAAAAGCAAACCAAAAAAATTCATTAAAATTCTTCAATCAGATCAAAGAGGTGAATACCTTAGTCGAAAATTTTTGAACTATCTCAAGAAAAATAGCATAATCTGTTAATAAACTCCACCTGAAATACCTCAACTCAACGGGGTTTCAGAATGGAGGAATCGGACTCTATTAGATATGTTTCGATCCATGATGAGCTTTACAGACCTTTCTGATTTTCTTTGGAGATACTGTTTGTTAACTGCAATATACTTACTGAATAGGATTTCTTCTAAAATCGTTCCCATCACACCGTATAAGATATGGCATGGTAAGAAATCAAGTCTGAGTCATCTCAGAATTTAGGATTATCCGGCTCATGTCAAAAGACAACAAGCAAATAAGTTATACTTTAGGTCCTTCAGAGTTCGATTTATAGGATATTCTAAAGAGTCATTAGGATATTATTTCTATATTTCAGAAGATCATAATATGATTGTGAGTCGACATGCCATCTTTTTTGAAAAATAGTTTATTCAAGATAGCGGCATTGGAAAGCAGATCAAGCTCGAGAAGAAAATCTCACAAAAGAAATGAGCTAAGGATCAAATGGAATCAAATCAGGTTAAGCCAATCCAATCACTACCTCCTCTATCTCATAGATCGAAAAGAGTTTTTCGTCCTCCTAAGAGGTACTTAGGTACTATTTCAGAAGAAGTAGAGAAAATATTCCTCATAGGTAATGGGATTCATGGTGATGATCTCAAAACCTATAACGAGATGATATCAGATATCGACTCTGAGAAATGGTTAGAGATAATGAAGTCAGAAATTGACTCGATGCACTCAAATCAAGTCTGGACCTTGGTAGATCTACCAGAAGGTATAGTACCTATTGGATGTAGATGGATCTACAAGAAAAAGATTGGTGCAAATGAGAATATGGAGACATTCAAAGCTAGATTAGTGGTAAAAGATTATAGTTAGTATGAAGGCATTGACTATCAGGATATCTTTTTGCCAGTAGCTATGCTAAAATTCATTCATACATTGCTTACTGTTGCAGCCTATTTCGATTATAAAATATGGCAAATGGATGTGAAAACGACATTCTTTAATGAATATCTTGAGGAAGATATCTATATGGAATAGCCGCTAGATTTCACATCCAGTGATGCTAATCATAAGGTATGCAAGCTGCAAAGGTTTATATATGAACTTAAACAAGCATCTTGGAGCTGGAATACATGTTTTAATGATGTGATCAAATTATTTGATTTCATCAAAAATGAGGAGGAGCCATGTGTCTTCAAAAATGTCAGTGAGAGCGCTGTTGTCTTTCTTGTATTGTACGTGGATGACATCCTTTTTATTGGAAATGATATTTTCATGTTGATCATAATTAAAATATGGTTATCTAAAGAATTCTCCATGAAAGATCTAGGAGAAGCTTCCTTTATTTTGAAAATTAAGGTCTATAGAGATAGACCGAATAGGATGCTAGGACTTTCATAGAAGATGTACATAGAGGAAGCGCTAAAGAGATTTAGCATGAAAAACTCTAAGAGGGGTTTGGTACCCTTCAAACATGACATTCATCTTTCCAAGAAAATGTGTCCTAGCACACCTAAGGAAATAGAATGCATGAGCAAGATCCCTTATGCTTCAGCAATAGGGAGCCTCATGTTTGTCATGTTATATATACGACCTGATATAGCCCATGCTGTGAGTGTCACGAGCAGATATCAGTCGAATTTAGATGAAGAATACTGAACTTCTGTAAAATGTATCCTTAAGTACTTGAGAAGAACTAAGGATATATTGTTGATCTTTGGTAATGGAGAACTCCAATTCCAGGAGTATACAGACTCGAATTTTATGTCCGATATAGATGATTGAAAGTCGACATCTGAGAGTCTATTTGTGTGCAATGGTGGAGCTATCAGTTGAAAAAGTTTTAAGCAGACAGTAATAGCATATTCTACCATGGAAGCAGAATACATCGCTGCATCAAAAGCTGCAAAGAAGGCATTCTGGAATAAGAAGTTTGCAACAGAGATCGAAGTGATGCCATCAGATGTCATTCCTCTGTACTGCAATAACAATGGTGCCATAGCCCTTGCTAAGGAGCCGAGGTCTCATCAGAAATTCAAGCACATCGAGCGACGATACCACCTCATCCGTGATTACCTCGAGAAGGATTACGTCGAGGTCAAGAGAGTCGACTCCACAGACAATACGGTGGATCCGCTTATAAAGTCATTAGGCCAGCAGAAGATCGAAGCCTATCTTGAGAAGATGGGACTTAGATTTATAGCCAATTGACTTTAGGTCAAGTGAAAGTTTGTTAGATATGTGCATCCTAAAAGTCAAAATTGGCTGACACTTGTAATACACTTTTAGGATTAAAATTATAATTTTGACTATAAATAATAAAATGAGTTATTTTCTATCATAAATGTGTATTTAGTATCTATGATACATCCCTTGAGTTAATGGTAATGATAATTCTTATTTTCAAGAGTTGAAAATTTAAGACAAGAATTTTCATTATTAACTCATAAAATGCTCCTGACCGTAGGATCATCATGAGGATGATGATTAATCTGAAAGATTGATGTACAATCGCTTCTTTGTAGTAGATGAGTCTTGAGTCTATGGTATAGAGACACCAGAATGAGAGTACAGATACTCGTTAGAGAATGAGGGTACTGAGCGTAACCACCTTGAGCAGTCATAAGGAAGTCTACCTTTTCGTCGATGACTAACTCGAAGCTGCAGTGGTGTGTCTAATTTTTTGATCTGAGGTGCATCGATAGTTCACCTTGAGGATGTTATAGTTTGACTACACCATGACTCGATCTCCTAGCCATTCGAAATTCTGAGGTGTATGTTGGCTATAGCATATTCATTATAGGAATTGGATTACACCAAGAAAAAATCTATCTACCTCGGTAGATGAGGAGCTCCCTATGATGATCATAAGAATCAAGTCCATAAGTCTATGGCCATGACAGAGTGAAATAATAGAAAGAGTTTTTATTAAGATTTTCACATCGAACTTGAATCGAATGATTAAATCATATGATAGAAATTAGGATTTGATGAGTTCATCTTAATCCTAATCTGATCGAGGCTGAAGATAGAAGAACTTAATCACACAAGTAGCGGCACCAAGAGGTTCATTTTCAGTTTTGATGGGTTGCCACCATATACTGCTAGGTGTCACTGGTGGATTTTGGAAGCAATTAAAATGATTTAGAGGATCGATTATTCTAGTTATCTGAATCAAAAGAGTTCTGATCCATCGAAAGGAGTTTTGATGATGTCGATGATGTAGATCATGACATATCCCATTACCATACAGAACTAAATCTAACTAGATCATACAAATAAGGATTTGGATCTGGATATCATCAATTGGACTAATTCAGTTCAATTGATTTGAATTAGATTTAATAAGGTTCAAGGAAATCATGCTAGCACACGATTGAACCTAACGTTCTCCTTATATTATCATTAAAAGTTATCTCGATTGAGCCAAATAAATTTGTGCTCACTCAGGTATCTTTACTTGGTCAAACTGAAGCTTATTCAGATCAGAAAAGGATTGTCTTAATTTATGAGATAAATTTGAGACAATATCTGTCATTTTTCGTTACCTACTAATTCTTATCTTTTGACTTTGGTCAAACGTTGATCTTTGATACTTAGATATCTGTCCATGTATCATGCACCTATTAGAGAGTAGATAGGGTCTTGTCCCCTTGCTAGATTTTGGAAAGAAGGGGGTGCATGCCTAGGGAGGCATGCGCTCATGGATAGGGATGCCTGGAGTCCTATACGGATGGAACTCTAGGTTGCTTCTTGATTTCTCTTTAGGTGGCCCATAACTATAGACTTTGACCAGTCTTAGACACCATCTAAGGATGAATTAGAGAGGATCTCATCTGATTAGATCAGATGATATCATCCCACTAATCAGATTTAGATCTGATTGCACGAAGCAACATGATTGGCCGGGATGATGTGGCACTATATGGCGCAGCAGGATTTATATAAATCCTGTCTACTCTCAACTTTAAAAATAGTTATCTTTTAGCCATGCCCTAAGGCTGCCCCTCTTCTTCCTCCATGCCATCCTCTGGTCCTCTCTCTCCTTTCCACGCCCAAGGCAAGTTGGGCTCCAGTTTGGTACGATTCAGGCAACTAAAAGCTGACGAGAAAGGAAGAATGCAGTACTGCTGCAGAGACGACAGCAGATCTTCAAAAAAGAGTTTTGAAAATCCTCCAAATCAGATCTAGATCTAATTTTTGGAGAGGTACTAAAGAAGGAGAAGATCTCCAGATTCAGTCCAAGCGAATACCGATAGAAGTCAGACACTTGCGTGGCTAGATCGAGAATCTCAGGCAATCAGTAGGATCATCAAAGGATAATCAGATTATCCAACATCAAGATATAAATTAAATTAGATTTAATTTATTTTTATTTTTATTTATTAGACCAATAAAATTAGATCTGAAATATCTCATATCTGATCTGAATACATTAAAAAAAATTTTGAAATATCTCTCTTGATCCGATCAGATCTGAACGAATCTGATTCGAAAAATCAGAATTTCTCCTTTAGGAGGGTCCTGCCAGAGCCACCACCATCGACTCCGAATGAAACTTTATTTTGTAGGTCATTGATGGCGATCTCGTCTTCCTTGACTCTAATTCGATCTGACGTCAACTAGATTCTGCACCAACATTATAAAAATTATTTTTTTAAAATAAAACTTTTAAAGAGACTTTAGCATGCCAAATGGGCCGTGCCATGGCATGGCCCATATCGGCTAGCATGCGGGCCTTGCCAGGTCTGGGCGCATGCTGTGTCGTGCCTGGTCCGGCAGGCCATGCCAGTCCAGGCCCTAGAGGGCCGTGCCTAGCCTAGACTGTGGACCACCAAACCCCAGCATAACCTGATCCTCTATTTTGGGCCGTGCCATGGCACAGCCTGCTACAGTGCTAAGCGGACCGTGCCTAACACGGCCTAGTTCGTGCTGGGTTGGGTCAGACCGGCCCATGGGCGGCCCAGCCCAGTGCTCACCTTTAAACAATGTTATCTAAGCAAAGGAGCCACTAAGGATGAGATTGAGGCAGCATTGAAGTCATTGGGATTGGACATGAGGCTCTGGATCCTATAGGTCTCCTCACTCTTTCTTTGAAGTTTAATGGTCCATAGTAAAATAGGATGTATATAATGTTGTATGTCATTTCTTCTCTATTACTTATGTTGTGGATCAGTACCTCATCCTCTGCTACTGCATTATAGTCTCCAACAAATCTATGGAAAATGGTGTTTACTAGATTATTGATGTACAGTAGATGTCAAGATTACCAAAATATGATCTACTAATTAGTAGCTGTTTCTACTCCTCAGATCATAGTTCACCTCATCCCCGGATGATCTAACATAAATCACCTCATCCTTGGATGATCTATCAAGGATCACCTCATCCTTAGATGACCTACCATAGCTCATACATTATCGACCAATCTCAGATGACCTATCATAGCTCATACATTGCCGACCAATCTCAGATAACCTAGTATAGATCGTATGTGACTGATCAATCTCTATGAATGGTGATCTATCATAAATCAGACTATGTTGACCTATTACAGCTCATCCACGGACGAGCTATCTTCACCTTCCTAGTGCGGTCCTTTCCAAATTGACTAGTGATGAGCTATTCCTATTCTGACAATCTATTATAAGTTGTCTATTGCCGAACTATCTCTACTTTCACCAGATCCGTCTCTTTTTCATATTGAGAAGGTCTAGATAAGAAAGGAGTTCTCTACGATTCAATCTTTCAAAAAAAAAAAAATATTCCTCGAATCAATCCATACAAAAAATTTGAAAAATCATTAGAGTTCGAGATGGGTACGACTTCAATTCTTTTTCTATAAAAAAAATAAGCTTCAGGACCTCAAGGTAGGCATTCAACTTGATGCTTTCTCCTCTCATTATTCTCCATCTTCTAATTTGAGCGTCGAAGGGTCTTTATCATAGAACGGTCTGATGAGGATTTCTTTGCAAGTGATCGGGCAAAACTCTAGTGACGGTTTCACCTTTGCCTCAATCTTGACTACATCCATCTCGGTGACCGACCTCAAGCAGGAATATCAAGAGCAACAGGCACTAGAGGAAGGGCCTCGATCAATTTTGAGATCTAATTTTGAGAGGAAAAAGCTCGTCACCAAGCATTATGAAGATGCAAAGGGGAGTATCAAACATATCCTAGCATTCGAGTGGCCGGTGAACCAACAATAGCCAACCAACCAATGCACCACCACCACCGATCCAAGAGAATCTACTAGCAGCACCGTCAATCTCGCAAGAACAATACAACACCCTTGTTCAGCAAATACAAGCTCTCTCAGCCACTGTAAGAGAAATGCAGCAAGATAGTGAATCTCGTTCAAATGATAAAAATTTTGGACTAGTTTGTGGAACATTAGCAGATCGGCATCTCTAAAGCCCAAGAGTAGGAGCTAGGCATCATAGCCTACCTATCAGTCCTCCTCGTCACAGACTTGGGTGACCACCTACCTCCATTTCTAGAAGAGACTCTACTTCAGGCCATATTTTTCCTCGATGCCGACCTACTCGAGAGGACGACGTAGAAAAAAGGCTCCAAAAAATGCAGCAATGAATTGACAACTTATAGGTGCCAAGGCAGTCAGTGGATGACCTAGGATTCAACATCGACCCTTTATTTACACAGAAGATTATGAACGAGCCTCTACCATCTCGATTCAAAATATCTCAAATGGAGCTTTACAATGGAACTGCTAACCCTGTAAATCATCTGGATAATTTTTGGACTCTCATCATCCTACAGGGGGCTAATGATGAGATTCTCTGTCGAGCTTTTTCTTATACTCTGAGGAAGTTAGCTTGTCATTGATATTCAAATATTCAGCCAGACTCCATGGATTCCTTCCATTAGCTGAGCCACCTATTTGTCACTCACTTTATCAACAGCTGTTGACAATGTCACAACTCAGACTTCCTCATGAGCATTAAGCAGTGAAAGGATGAACCTCTTTGAGAGTACATTAACCACTTCAATGCAGCTACTTTGAAGATTCAAGATTTAGATCAGTTCATTGAAATGATAGCATTGAAGGTCGAACTTCTTTGAAATGATCTTCTTTTCTCTCTCAACCTGGACTTCCTAAAGGACTTCACCAAAATGTTGGAACGGGCAGAGAGGTATGCTCAAATCGAGGAAGCTTGGGATCGGCAAGGAGGAAATCCTGACAATGGATCATAACCAACCTTAAAATAGGAGAAAAAGAAAGACTACCGGTGTATACAGTATCGGCACGAGGAACCATAGCCTTGTTGTTCTCGAACCCCACCTCAAGGCAACCGACCTAGATTTCTTAGAGCACCTCATCGATCTTGGACCTCACCGTAGGGATTTCATTACTTTTCTCCACTCAACACCCTTTGAGCCCAAATCTTAATGGAGATAGAACGTCAAGAAGAGCTCCCTCGATCGAAGAGGATGGTTACTCCAACTTGAGCAAGAAATTCAACGAAGTATTGCAGGTACCATCGTGATCATGGGCATGACATAAAGGAATGCCGACAGCTCAGGCAAGAGATAGAGGCACTAATTAGGTGAGGATGACTTTGACAACACATAGATGAGCAACGAATCCCAGCAAAACCCATGCGGTGAATAGCCTTGGTAGGAAGACCCTCATAGAAAATCATCAGTAGCAGGAGAAATTAGAATGATCACTGAAGGGCACCTCGGCGGAGATACTTCGTTTCCGAACTGACCTAAAGAAGCGAGGTCAAGGAAAAAAAAGGTCGGCGATGAAATCACTTGCGTAGATACTATCCCTGAAATATAATCATTTTATTGTTATTTCAATTTCCTCATAATAATAAAGAGTTTCTTCTTATAACTTCGACTTTTTGAAAGCTCCATCATGAGTTCCTCAGCCATGGCCGATGAACGAAATGCATCTCCATACGGTCTCCATTGCACATTTTTTGGTAACGATCGAAGAACGGAATGCATCTCTATACAGCTCCATCACGCATTCCTCAACTACGACTGAGGAACGAAATGCATCGCCATGCGGTCTTCATTGCACGTTCCTTAGCTACGGTTGAGGAATGGAATGCATCTCCATACGGTCTCCATCATGCATTCTTCAGCTGCAGTCGAGGAACGGAGTGCATCATCATGCAGATCTCCATCGCACGTTCCTTGACCACAGCCAACGAGCGGTATGTGTCTTCATGTGATTCTCCAAACCACGCGCTCCTTGGTCATGATCGAGAATCTAAATATGCTCTCCATGCAGATCTCCAATGCGCGGTCCTTGGTCATGGTCGAGAAATGGTACGTGTCTCCATTCGAATCTCCATCGTGCGCTCTCGACCGATCTCCATCGCACGTTCCTTGGCCATAGCCAACGAGCGGTACGCGTCTTCATGCAGTTTTTCAAAACACGTGCTCCTCGGCCATGGTTGAGGATCAAAATGTGTTCTCCATGCAGATCTCCAATATGCAATCCTTGGTCACGGTCGAGAAATGGTAGGTGTCTCCATTCAAATCTCCATCACATGCTCCTCGACCACAATCGAGGAGCGGTACACATCTCCATGCAGATCTTAAACACACGTTCCTCGATCATGATCGAGAAGCAGTACGTGTCTCCATGCAGATCTCCAACGCATGTTCCTCGATCATGGTCGAGGAGTGGTACCATCTTCATTCGGATTTTCAACATGCATTCCTCGGCCACGACCAAGGAGCAGTCCACGTCTCCATTAGATCTCCAATGTGCATTCCTCAGCCATGGCCGAAGAATATTTCATCTCAGGTTGCCGATCTTTGACACGTCAGTAAGGAACACCTTGACAAATTCAGCCTCGACCTCGAATTGATACTCTCTTCGGCCGACCTATTGAAAGTTCGATCTCGAGAGTGGGGGGCATCTGTTGTGGATCAGTATCTCATCCTCGGCTACTGCATCATAGTCTCCAGCCAATCTATAAAAGATAATGTTTACTGGATTGTGGATGTATAGTAGATGTCAAGATCAACAAAATACTATCTACTAAATTAGCAGTAGTTTCTACTCCTCGGATCATGGTTTACCTCATTCCCGGATAATCTACCATAAATCACTTCATCCTTGGATGATCTATCATGGATCACCTCATCTCCGGATGACCTACCATAGCTCATGCATTACTGACTAATCTCAAACGACCTATCATAGCTCATATATTACTAACCAATCTTAGACGACCTACTATAGATCTATGTGACCGATCAATCTCCAAGAATGGTGACCTATCATAAATCAGACTATGCTGATCTATTATAGCTCATCCCCAGACAAGCTATCTTCATCTTTTCAGAATGGTCCTCTCCAAATTGGCCAGTGATGAACTATTCCTATTCTGACGATCTATTATAAGTCGTCTGTTGCCAAACTATCTTTATTTTCACCAAATCCATCTCTTTTTCAAATTGAGAAGGTCCAAATAAGAAAAGAGTTCTTCACGATTCAGTCTCGTAGAAAAAATATATCTCCCGAATCAATCCACATAAAAAATTTGAAAGATCATCAAAGTTCGAGATGGATACAACTTCAATTCTTTCGCTATAAATAAAAAAGGTCCAGAATCCTCAAGATAGGTATTCGACTCGATGCTTTCTTTTTTCATTGTTCTTCATCTTCTAACTTGAACGTTGGAGAATCCTCACTGCAGAGCGTTCTGATAAGAATTTCTTTACAGATGATTGGACAAAGCTCCAATGGTGATTTCATCTCAATCACATATATCTTGACCTCGACTACATTCACCTTAGTGATAGATCTCAAAAGAAAAGATCAGGAGCAACAACCCACATGCCTGATGCTTGGAAGCCAACCCATGTGGTCCAGGTTCCCCACCGAACCGAAGCATTCTGGATACCCAGAGATTATGTAATGAGAAACAAGTTTTCATTAATATCTACGGTTGGCTATAAATGGAACGGTGTTTGGCTCCTTTCTGATTTTTTTTTTTTTTTTTGAGTACCTTCCTGTTATTAAATAAATTATTTTATAAATAACGTTTGTTGAGCCTAAATTTCTTCTGCTAAAAGTGCCCAAAATATTTTATGGACCCAAAATCTTATTTGATGGCCATTCATCTCAATGGAAAAGCCATTAATGCAACGCGTGCAAATCACGGCTGGTATGCATTTATGGACAGTCTTATTTGGTGGCCATTCATCTCCCAACTGCAACTATGAGAAGTTATGCATCACTTTGCGTTGTAGCCCCACAGGTTATTTTGAGACTGAAAAGGGCTAATCCCCATCCATTATCTTGTACCCAAAATGCTCCATGAGGGTCATTATACAGAGAGACGTCTGCTCGAATCAACCCTGCACCCTTTGTCCAAATGGCAACGAGTGATGTCAGGCTTAATAAGCATTTATTGACTACCGCGGGAATCTTGCTGTTTCTTACACCATTCGGGATTAGATACATAGGTGTTAATCAATGAGAGGTTACGTAGCCAGTCATTCGCTCCAATGTAGAACCGGTGCACCGAGCAAGTAGTTGGAAGGGGAAAGTAATCATACGCGGGAGATTGGGGATGTTTGGCATTTTCCCTGGTCTGATTACGTGGTTGCCAGGCCAGCTTTAAGTCGGCACGAACGAGCTTCAGAAGGACCTTTTTTTATTGTTATTTTTTTATTAATTAATTTTAAAATATGATAGTTCGAAATTTATTTCTGTCATTTACCGTGGCGATTTTATGACCATGCAAATGTCTGATGCGGCCGGGTGAAATCGCCTGGCGAGTCCAGTGAACTGAACTCGCCGGCTCAAATCATGAGTTCAGTGAACACGCCAGTTCAGCCGGCGATTTTAATTTTTTGTTTTTTCGATAGAGGATGGAGGAAGGAAGAGCCGCGGACGCGGTGGAGGTGGGATACACGAGCGGAGGACCCAAGGCCATGCTCTTTTTTTTTTTTTTGCAGCAGACGGAGGGGGAGGCGGGGCGGGAGGGATTTTTTTTTTTTTTTGTTGTTGCAACGGGGGGGGTGAAGCGGGCAGTTTTTTCTTTCTTCGGTGCAGCAGACGGAGGGGTAGGCGGGCGGGGGAAAGGGGGAGATTTTTTTGTTTTTCTCTCTTTTGGTGCAGCAGACGGAAGCGGGGGTGGGTTTTTGGTTGAGCAGACGGAGGGGAGGGGGCGGCACGGGGCAGTGGTGACCGGTACCGGGTGTGGGGGCGGAGGGGGAGGGGGGGCGCGGGCGCAGGGGCGGAGGGGAGGTAGAGTAGGGGGGATGATGGCGGTCCTCCTCCCTCCGCCTTCTGTCCGCGAACGAAAGAAGGGGAGGGGGGCACGGGGGGCGGTGGTGGCCGGCGGGGACCCAGCCGTCCGGAGGGGGATTGACGGCGGTCCTCCTCTCTCCGCCCTCTATTCGCGAACGAAAAAAAAAGCTTCGTCCACGAACGAGAAAAAAAAATCGTGAAATCGCCGGTTGATTCGGTGATTTCGACGTGGATGGTAACTTGAAAAATAAATCGAGAAGGAAGATATTTTTAAAAATTAAAAATAATAAATAATAAATAAATAAATGTCTGTGAAATCATCGATTAATTCTACGATTTCGACGTGACGGTAACTCGAAAAATAAGTCGGGAAAAGAGATTTTTAAAAAATAATAAATTAAAAAAAACTGCTTCCGAAAGCGTTCGTACGACCAAGCGGGATAGCCTAAATATTGGGAACACGTTGTGACCGCCGACCACCTTGTCGTCAAACTAGAAAAGTCCATCCCTTCCGCCACGCACCCAGTAAATGGCTTCGGTATTGATGCATCAGGTGCAATTAGACCGCGTAAATCCCACGGTGGATGACACGCCACGCTATTCTTGTATTTCACCGATTGCCGATTACACGCTATGCACCGTGCATTTCTTTCGGGATTTGCTCTATTCACTTGCACCTGGTGCATGCAATAATTTCTTCAGTAAATGTCATATTTTCCCATACGATATCTTTCTGATATTTTTATATGGACCGATGGTGATCAACGATTTGAATTGCAATTCAAATCGGAAAAAAAAAAACAATTTGAATTGCACCGCTCGGTTGCTTGTAACCAACCAAAAGACGTCACGCTTTTCTTATGGCATTTTTTTAACCAAAAAGACTTTCTCCCTCCCTGCGGCTATGTAAAGCTCGGTAACCAAGCCCATTCACATCAACCAAATAGAACCCGAGCCCTTTGCGTCCTTCAACCAAAAGAAAGAAAAAAAAAGCCCTTTTGGTGCGCGCACAGGCAGAGAGAGAGACGAGGGGGAGAGAGAGAGGCGAGGAGAGAGAGAGAGACGAGAGGAGAGATGGGTTCCATTCCAGAGAAGCCTCATGCGGTGTGCATCCCTTACCCAGCCCAAGGCCACGTAACCCCCATGCTAAAGCTAGCCAAGCTCCTCCATTATCATGGCTTCTACATCACCTTTGTCAACACCCACTTCAACCACAACCGCCTCCTCAGGTCCGGAGCCATCTCCTCCCTCGACAGCCTCCCAGACTTCCGCTTCGAGTCTATTCCTGACGGCCTCCCTCCTACCGACGAGGATGCCACCCAAGACATCCCCTCCCTTTGCGATTCCATCCCAAAAAATTGCCTTCCCCCCTTCCGTGACCTCATAACAAAGCTCAACGACCCTTCCTCTCCTGCACCCACGGTATCATGCATAGTTTCCGATGGGGTCATGAGCTTCACCCTCGATGCTGCCAAGGAGCTCCGAATCCCAGACGTCTTGTTCTGGACCACTAGTGCATGTGGCTTCATGGGCTACCTCCACTACCAACATCTCATGGAAACAGGCATCGTTCCACTCAAAGGTTACTAGATAACTTTAATTTCTTAAGTTAAAACCAAATAGACACCGCCACAATACCGATTCATCGATACTTACTGTTCTTTTCTCTTAATTAATTGGCGCGCAGATGCCAGTGATCTCACCAACGGATATCTCGACACACCCATCGATTGGATACCGGGGATGAAGAATGTCCGGCTAAGGGACTTGCCCACCTTCCTTCGTACGCTGGACCCCAAGGACGTCATGTTCAATTTCTGTAATCGTGAGGCCCAGAGATCATCCATGGGGTCGGCGATCATATTAAACACCTTCGATGAATTCGAACGTCCTGTATTGGATGCGATGGCATCGATGCTCCCTCCCATCTACACCATAGGTCCTTTATCCTTGCTCTCTCGCCAAATCACCACGGGCCCTTTAACATCGATAAGCTCGAACCTATGGAAGGAGGACACAACTTGCTTGGAGTGGCTCGAAGGGAGAAAGCCCGGATCGGTCGTGTACGTGAACTATGGAAGCATTACGGTGATGACGAACGAGCAGCTGATCGAGTTCGCGTGGGGGCTGGCTAACAGCAAGCATGATTTCTTGTGGGTGATCAGGCCTGACCTCGTGAAAGGAGACACCGCCGTGCTTCCACAAGAGTTGTTGAACGAGACCAAGGAGAGGGGTCTGCTAGCGAACTGGTGCCCGCAGGAGGCGGTGCTGTCGCACCCGTCCATCGGAGTGTTCTTGACTCATTGCGGATGGAATTCAACGTTGGAGAGTATATGCGGTGGAGTGCCGACGATAAATTGGCCATTCTTTGCTGAGCAGCAGACCAATTGCAGGTATGCCTGCACCGAGTGGGGCATCGGGATGGAGATCGACAGCAACGTAAAGAGAGGGGAGGTGGAGACGTTGGTGAGGGAGCTGATGGAAGGAGAGAAGGGGAAGGAGATGCGGAGGAGGGCGGTGGAGTGGCAGGAGAGTGCAATCAGAGCAACGCAACCAGGCGGTTCCTCTTTTCAGAATTTTGACAGGTTGGTCAAGGAGGCACTGCTTTGAAGATAATGCGTTCATATAGATTAATTAGTAGCCAGATGTATGGAACAGTTTGTTCCCTATGGTTGTAATATGAACAATAAAAATCTCACGCATGCTCTGTTGCATGGGAGCCTACACTTTTTTTTTAAATAAAAGATCGGACTTATTATAACAATCTACTGTATATGAATATATCTAAGAAAATTAAAAAATAAAATATTTGCTAAATCATAAAAAATAGCTATGCAAGTCAAGTGGAAAAGATCAGATCCGGTCCAACTCTAATCCGCAAAAATCCTTTGTTTCAGAATTTAAACCCTGTTGATGCCATATTATCATGATATTGTTAAAATAAATTATATATATACAATAATGAGACAGAAAAGTGCATGTTCATTGAGGGAGGCCAGCTGTGATCGATCGGGATGGTCATAACCTCCGTACGTTGATAAGGATTGTGGACCGGACAAGGAGCCATTGGCTCCCTAAAATCAATGATAAAGATAGCGGCCGACATGCAAGGCCCGTTACCCAGTGAACATTAAATTCGTATTGTACCATCCGTATAAAAAATTATTAATTCTTTTTCTACAACATCAATTATGATTTATATTATTTTTAAAATATTTTTATCCCTACTTTTCATCTGTTTATATAAATTTTAAAATAAATATGATATGATGCAACGATTGATACCGTAAAAAAAATAAAAAATCACAAATCGAATACTTTGCAAAAGATATGGTTCGGATCCATAGACATTGCAAAATACTTCCGCTTCTTTGGCGGAAAGTCTAATGGCATCTACATGGAACTTATTTAAACCAACTTGTTATAGCCGTGTCAGAATTTAAAATACATACCATGTGTCGGATAATGAATGGCATCCAATCGAGGCATATCTTTTGCTCCAGCGCGACACGAAGCTCCAGATCGGTTCACTTGAGCAATATCGGGAGTGCGTAAATTTCAGTGCATACATACCTCATTGTCCGGCCACAAGAAAAATCTCAAAGCCATGTGCTTGCACCAGTCGCGTTGGACCTTTAATTATTTCCGACAGCAGCCCCAGTTGCGCATTCTTAGTGCTTTTTGGCATTCTTCAAAAGTTAGTAATAGTGGTCCAGCTTTCAGTGCGCCAGAAATGCTTGTCCGTTTCAGATTTTAATGTCTTATCTCATGGTCCATGGCCAACCAATTTTTGCATGATTTATTTCATCACTAGCTTGGAATGTTGACTTGATCCAAAGGTACTCGATCTACCTTCTTAAAATGCTGCAGTACTAATCAACTTAGCCAAAATAGTCGTCGTCACTTTCCGTCCTAGAGTTTAGGGACTTTTAGCTCCATTCCGGGGCTTTTTGCTCCAACTTCAAATTTTTCATCATTAGTTAGTTTCCAAAGTATACAATTTGCTCCATCTGACTAGCTACCCAGGAACGCGTCAATTTTATCCTACTTGACCAACATCAATAGAACTCACTTTCACAAAGACATAAAATAACAAAAGATAAAATGGTGGCTCTAAGATCAAGCTATTGCAGCTACTATACCTTTTTTTATAAGATGACATATTTATAGAAAAGCTGATTGAAAGGTGTCATATAGTCAATCATACTAGAATTACATACATCTTGAATTACTGTGATGGATATTTTTTTAATTATATATATATATATATATATATATATATATATATATATATATATATATATATATATATATATATATATATATATATATATATATATATATATATATATATATATATATATATAATACTAAATCTATCTTACGGAAAAGGATCGTGGCTAGCTAATATGTACATATATATACAACGCACAGAAGTTTAAGAAATGTAAATGTAGTTGCTATTTTTGACCTATTCTGCTTGTTGATCAACGTAACAAACTATATTACTATGGATATTCAAAGTTTATTAATAAAATAAATAATTGATTCAACAAGGAGCTTATATATACAATGCATGGAAGTTAAAGAAATATAAACGTAGTTGCTATTTTTGACTTGTTCTACTTATTTATCCCTATAATAAACTATATTATTATGAATATTTAAAATCTATTATATATATATAAAATAATATTTCGTGGAAGAGTATTGTAGTGTTGCCACCTTAACATCTCAAATAATTTTAGTTATACCATATGGAACCAAAATATTATCTATTATACATATAAAACAATACTCTATGAAGGAGTACTGTGATGTTACCACCTCGACATCTCAGATAATTTTAGTTGTACATATTAATATTATTTTATTATTTATAATAATTTAAAATATTATTTTTAAATAATAATAAAGTAATATTTTAAAAATTAAAAAATAATAATATTTTAAAAATAAAAATAGAAAGAGGTAAAAGACAAAAAAATATTTTAAAATATTATTATTTTTAAAAATAAAATATTATAAAAATAATAATAATAATTTTTTAAAATACTAATATATTATTATTTTAAAATATAATATATCATTTTTAATTTTAAAAATAATAATATACTAATTTATTTATTATATATATAATAATATTTTATGAAAAAGTATTGTGGTGTTGCCACCTCAGCATGTCAAATAATTTTAGTTGTACCATATAAATTATTATTTTATTATTTATAATAATTTAAATATTATTTTTAATAATAATAATATGATGTGTTAAAAAATTAAAAAATTAATATTTAAAAAATAAAAGTAGAAAATGGATAAGAGATGAAAAATATTTTTAAAAAGTTATTATTTTTAAAAAATAAAATATTATAAAATAGTAATAATATTTTTAAAAAAATATTAATTTATTATTATTTTAAAATATAGTATATTATTTTTATTTTAAAAATAATCATATACTAATTTATTTTTTAAAATAATATTTTTATTATTTTTAAAAAATAATATGTTTCGAGATTTGAATCAATCCATCAGATCAGATCAAATCAAATCTAATAAATTATCCATAAATAAAGTATGGTACTCCGTCAATTTAAAAGTCAAATCTCGATATTTAATAGCTTTTAAAAGTTTGGAGAAGATATGAGAAAAAGTGAGGAAATGAAGGTACGATCGGGATCAGCGTTCATCGAGAAAGAAGGGGAGCCATGGTGGGACGACATCGACGGATGCAGAAAAGATATCAGAATAGGAAGAAAGAAGAAAAAATAATAATAAAATATTATTTTATTAAAAAAAAAAAAGAGAGATTTTCTCTCTCTTCCTTCAGTGGTGGTACTGGGGGCAGGGTACCGATAGGAATGCTGGAGAGTGCGATCAGGATCGACATTTATCAAAAGAAAAGAAAAGCAATGGTGGGACGGCAGGGGTGGGGCAGTATCGGCAGATATGGAGAAGGTATGAGAAGAAAAGAGGGGGCGAGGGTATGATCAAGATCGACATTTGTCAGGAGAAGAGAAAAACCATGATGGGACGATAGGAGGTGCAGCAGTATCGACGGGCGCGTAGAAAGTCTGAGAAGGAAGAAAAAAATATAAAATAAAATATTATTTTATAAAATAAAAAAATATATATCATATATATAATAAATAAATAAATAAAATATTAAAAAAATTAAAAATATTTATTATAAATATTTATTATTAAAAAAAATTAATAATTATAGATCATAATTAACTATCTCATACGGGTTTTTGACTAATTTATTAATAAATAAATAATTGATTCAACGAGGAACTAACAAGAAGTCAAGTTGGGGATGCGAGGGATGATGTAACTCATTTTGGACCTCTCTGTCGTTGTCAACGCCATGGTTCTCGGGTAATAGATCCATTGCCCTGCTCTATCGTTGGAGAAACAGTATCAAATACGTAAAATATAGTATTGGATGGTCTTTGTCGCGCATAGCCCTTATCTTGGTGGGTGCTGGTAGATATGTTACCAAATGGCCTTTCATCGATCTCTGGCCTCCTCGCACGTGCAGCTTTCTTGACCCGTCTCGGTGCCAAAGATTCCGTGATCAAGCGTTACTTGAGAGTTGAGAATTTGACGGTCGAATTAGAGACTCGGTCAAGAAAAAATTCTTGAGTTAATTAATCTGCAAAAAGCCAAAAAAGAAAAGCATTAATTTCGTACTGGATCATGAGACCTGCACCGTTATTATTCATTTATTTTTTTTATTATACCGTTAGCCGTCTCCCGTTTTCTACAAGCATCTTGGCAACTTCGCATCGTGTGATATCTCGCAAAGTGATTGGAATATGCTAAATAGGAGGAGAAAATATATATCCCAAATCCGCTGGTGATGTTTCACCAAAATTCCGTACAATCCAATTTTAGTTCAAAATAGCATGGTGGCTGAACTCTTTAATCAAAAACAATGAATTGAAGGAACGTGTTATCTTCTTCTAGCCCTTTACTGGTCCGGTCACAATTCGTCCAACTATCAGGTGTTCTCACCATGGTCATTTTGAATCAAAAAGAGAACCAGATCATTTGGAAGTCAAACAACAATTGTAAATTTTTCACAGCTTCTCTTTACATATTTCTCAATACTAGGGGCATTAGATGCAAGCTTGCATCGTCTCTTTGGATTCTTTCTATTCCTCTTAATATTTTTTTTTTTTTTTTGGTTGTGTTAGAGGAAAAACTAAATATTGGAGAAGTGATCGGGAAAAAAAAAAACTTGGAAGGAATCTTGGTAGATATGCATTATGTAACCAAATTTTAGAGATGGCAAACCATCTTTTTTCTTGCTGTCACTTTTTCTAATCTATTTGAAAGGCAATGTGCTTGGATCTTAGGATGCTACATCCTCAATCCTTTTTTAATTATCTTTGTCTTGATTGGATTCAGAGAAACTTTCAAAAAATGGGTCAGCCGGTAGTTCTTCTGCTTTTCACAGCTATTTATCTATTGCAGCTATTGTCTTAAAAGGACTTCGCATCTCAAATCACTGGTTTATATTATGTGATCAAGATTTTCTTTCAAATTTTGAAAAAAATTGGATGAAAGTTAGAAATATTACTAAACAACTCCATCAAGACTAACATACAAGATGTGTAGTTCTTTCTTCTCTCTCTCTCTCTTTTTTTTTTTTTTTTTATCCTACCTTGTACCATATGTCAGCCGTAACATAACTTCCTTAAATCTTCCATTCTCTCATCTCAAATTTTCTCAATGTTCAATAAAAGATGCGTGGCTATCCCCGCCATCCATTCATTCAAAAACCACCTTTTGTATGTAGTGTTATTTCCAATGCTTTGAATTTAAATTTGTACCAAATGTAAGAAAATCATGGCAAGTTAAACTGGTATTTTGAGTTGAAGGGGAGAAACCCGGTTTAATTGTTGTATTTACCTGGTGGAGTGACTTACAATAGTTCTCGATCGCTAATGGAAAATATTGTAGATGAGCTTGTCAAATAACCAGCCTTTCAAAAAAAGAATTTCTCTATAGGTTCTCGACTTCATAGCTGTGTACAAAAGATCCCATCTCTTTTTGTGAGGATTCTGATCTTTGGACAAAATCAATATCCTTTGGTGCAAGAGGATGTGCCAACGCGACTACTATTTTCATATGCAAGGTATCCTGCCTTCGAGATTTAAATTCATAGGTAGTGATCTGACCAAACCAACAAACAGACAAAAAGTCCTCATTATCAATATATGTTCATTCTTGTAACCATAGACCATCTTTTGGCTCAGCTCTTCTAATTCCGCAGGCTACTTGATCCCGCAGGCTACTTGATCGTAGGCCTTACAGTCAACTAAGCTGTGGGCATTGTACTCACACTTTTATCTAGCTTAGGGGTGGCAATCCAATCGAATCGGATCATAAATGAATTAGATTAAATACGATCGAGTTTGAACTTGATCTATTTATTAAATAAATCAAAATTTGAAATCTAATCCATTCTATTTAATAAATGGATATCTTAGTTCAATCTGTTTAGTCTATTTAACAAGTCTATTTAACAAATAAATAACCCGTTTATCCAATTCAATCCAGCCTATTTAGCCTATTTGTCTAAGGGTCTTGGGCACAAATCTTAGATTAGAATTTGTGGCACCAAGAAATCGCTCGTAGAACTAAGATGAGAGAGAGATGGACCTATGATTGCTGTGGGAAAGAAGAGAGAAGGATTGATCTATGATGACATTAATAGAAAAGCAGAGGAGAATGAAGGGCCCAAACCCCCACCACATCCCTTTATATTCTTCTAAATCCCTTTATATTCTTCTAAAGCCCACTCATACTCGAAGCATCTCATCTCCTTTGATTATTGCCACCAGGACCGCCCTCACCCGATAGAAATGGATCGCATCGAAGACTCCTCATTCAGATCCGAATATACCGGATTCCTCCACCGCCAAGAACAATGACCACATTCATAATGTTGATCCTTGTGAGGATTCGTGGGGAGATGTATCTAGCCCCACATTGATTATTCACTGATAAAAATTTGAATACTTATACAAGATCAAAAAACCCAAATGATACTTTTCAACTAGTCTTTTTGGATGAGGTCCTCAATTATTACTGTTGGTGCAGAAATCCGTCGCCACCGGAGGTCGCCGCAATCGAGGCCGCCGGCGCCGCCGGGGACCTGCAAAACGAAGTCCCGACCGGAACCGGTGGGGTGGTGGCTCCGGCAGGACCCTCCGACGGTCAAGTTAGTTTCCGACCAACAGTAATGGAGTGCTCGGAATGAGTTCCGGAGCTTAGAGATGTGGAGGAGAGCTTAGAGAGTCAAGAGTCCAGAGAGCTTAGCCTTAGTGTGTCGGGAGGGTCCTTTATATAGTGGAGCTTGATGGTGACAACTGCAGCCGCGTGCTGGTGGGCCGCTCGAGGTTCGGCGGAGTCAGTCCCACTGGTGCCGTGTGCGGCGGATTGAGGGTGACAGCCATCGCCGCCTGGCAGTGGGTCGCTATCGCCCGCGGCGGACTGACCGATGGTGCGGCGGACTGACTGATGGATGAAGGGTTGAAGGCCTTCGTCGTGTGCCCATTTCGGAGGAGTTCGGGCTCCTGAAGAGGAAGATAGGAGGGAGTTCGACTCCCATAGGCGTCTGGCAAGAGGTATGCAGCTAAGGCTCGTCCGCAGAAGAGTTCGGCTGCTGAGAAGCCGAAGCTCGGCCGTCTGGGGTTCGGCCGGCTGTTGGGCTTGGGCTGAGGCTTGGACACTTGAGAGTTCGGATAGGAGCTCGGTCGGCCGAAGTTTGATGAGGGCGACCGCTGAGGAGTTCGGCCCAGTGACGACTGCTGAGGAGTTCGGGCTCCTAAGTGACGACTGCTGAGGAGTTCGGCCGCTGAGACGACTTCATCGAAACTCGGCCGCTTGGAGTCGGCCCGAAGGAGCTCGGCCGCTGAGAGGACTTCATCGAAGCTCGCCGCCGCTTGGAGTCGGCCCGAAGGAGTTCGGCCGCTGAGAGGACTTCATTGAAGCTCGGCCGCTTGGAGTCGGCCCGAAGGAGTTCGGCCGCTGAGAGGACTTCATTGAAGCTCGGCCGCTTGGAGTCGGCCCGAAGGAGTTCGGCCGCTGAGAGGACTTCATTGAAGCTCGGCCGCTTGGAGTCCAAGGAGCTCGGCCCTCAGGAAGTTCGGCTGGCGGTGGGAGTTCGGCCCGGAGCCTGGCGCTGGGGAGTTCGGCAGCTAGGTAGTTCGGCCCGGACCTTGGCGCAGGGGAGTTCGGCCTCTAGGCAGTTCGGCCGTGATAGGGGCTCGGCCTGGCGCCTGGCGCTATAGCTCTTCAGCGGCTACTGGTTACATTGGGCTGAGCGTCGGGTCGGGCTTCGGCAGGAGCGGGATTTATCCCCAACAGTAGCCCCCCCACTCCCGAGTTCAAAAATTGAAGGAAGGGAGTACCAAAACAGGCGACTGCCGAAGTCTTCTTCCAGGCTCCGCATTTGTTGCAGCTGAAGCTCGGGGGAGGTCTCATCTCCAGCCGATGTTTGGAGTTGAAATGGAACTCGTTTCCAGCTAAAGTCGATGAAGCTGATGTTGAAGCCGAAGTAAAACTCGCCTCCTTCGGTCGAGGTCGGATTTGAGCTCTTCGGGGGCGACATTATCTTCATCAGTTGAAGTCGACTCGAGGGAGACCTCCTATCTTGCAGCCGAGGTTGAAGTGCACGCTCGGGGGAGATCTTATCTCCTACGGCCGAGCCTCCCTTCGGGGGAGATCTTATCTCCTGCGGCCGAGGTTGGTGCTCGTGTTAGGACGAGGTTCTCCTCCTGTTCCTAACCGAGGTTGTTTCGGTCGCTCGGGAGAGATCTTATCTCTAGCCGAGGTTGTCAACGGTCGCTCGGGAAGAGATCTTATCTCTAGCCGAGGTTGGCACTCGTGTTAGGACGAGGTTCTCCTCCTGTTCCTAACCGAGGTTGTTCCGGTCGCTCGGGAGAGATCTTATCTCTAGCCGAGGTTGTCGACGGTCGCTCGGGAGAGATCTTATCTCTAGCCGAGGTTGGCACCCGTGTTAGGACGAGGTTCTCCTCCTGTTCCTAACCGAGATTGTTCCGGTCGCTCGGGAGAGATCTTATCTCTAGCCGAGGTTGGTGCTCGTGTTAGGACGAGGTTCTCCTCCTGTTCCTAACCGAGGTTGTTCCGGTCGCTCGGGAGAGATCTTATCTCTAGCCGAGGTTGCTGCTGCTCGTATTAGGACGAGGTTCTCCTCCTGTTCCTAATCGGGATTGTTCCGGTCGCTCGGGAGAGATCTTATCTCTAGCCGAGGTTGGTGCTCGTGTTAGGACGACTCGGGAGAGATCTTATCTCTAGCCGAGGTTGTCAACGGTCGCTCGGGAGAGATCTTATCTCTAGTCGAGGTTGAAATGCGCGCGCTCGGGGGAGATCTTATCTCCTACGGCCGAGCTTCCCTCGGGGGAGATCTTATCTCCTGCAGCCGAAGTGAAGTGCGCGCTCGGGGGAGATCTTATCTCCTGTAGCCGAGCTTCCCTCGGGGGAGATCTTATCTCCTGCGGCCGAGGTTGGTGCTCGTGTTTGTCAACGGTCGCTCGGGAGAGATCTTATCTCTAGCCGAGGTTGTCAACGGTCGCTCGGGAGAGATCTTATCTCTAGCCGAGGTTGAAGTGCGCGCTCGGGGGAGATCTTATCTCCTACGGCCGAGCTTCCCTCGGGGGAGATCTTATCTCCTGCAGCCGAAGTGAAGTGCGCGCTCGGGGGAGATCTTATCTCCTGTAGCCGAGCTTCCTCGGGGAGATCTTATCTCCTGCGGCCGAGGTTGGTGCTCGTGTTTGTCAACGGTCGCTCGGGAGAGATCTTATCTCTAGCCGAGGTTGTCACGGTCGCTCGGAGAGATCTTATCTCTAGCCGAGGTTGAAGTGCGCGCTCGGGGGAGATCTTATCTCCTACGGCCGAGCTTCCCTCGGGGGAGATCTTGTCTCCTGCAGCCGAAGTGAAGTGCGCGCTCGGGGGAGATCTTATCTCCTGTAGCCGAGCTTCCCTCGGGGGAGATCTTATCTCCTGCTGCCGAAGTGCGAGTGCGCGCTCGGAGGAGATCTTATCTCCTGCGACCGAGCTTATTGCTCGCGTTAGGACGAGGTTCTCCTCCAGTTCCTAACCGAGGTTGGCCGTTTTTTTCCTGTCACTACATGGTTTTCGCATCCAGGAAATAATATTATCGAAAGAAAAAAATTTTATTGAAAGGAAAGTTACTAGTAGCGCATCCCCCAAATTCTGTATTTCAAGATCGTGGATAACGTTGTTCCTCCGCATTTCTTCGATGCAATAAGTTCCTGGGGTGGACGACCTCCTCATGCTGGAACTCCTCAATTTGGTGCAAGCTCTTGTTCGCTGGGAGACGGCGAATCGCTGATGCACCGAGATCTTCCCAGGGGCAATGTGAACGACGCCGTAAGGTGGCCGACCTTTCTTGCAGTCTCTGGCTACGGCAGCGCCCTTAGCCGATCTTTTTCTGCTTCAGATCGGTACCGAAGGAATTTACCGGAGGAATTTAACCCAGCCGACCCATTCTGACGAGCTCCTCAACTTCGTCTCGGAGCTGGATGCATCCCTTTCCGTGTCGTGGCCGTGGTCGTGATGGTAGAAAGGCAGTACTTATTTCGATCGCGCTTGTTTGGGGGAGATCGTAATCCTTCCGGTCTTGGCAGCTGGTGTTTTACTTCGGTGAGAATCTGGGTTCGAGGAGCGTTGAGGGGGGCATAGCGGCGGAACCTTCCGGGAGGAGGACTCCTTTCGCGCCCTCTTTATCAGGGCGAGTTCGAGGAGTTCGGGCCCGCCTGCTTTCGTAGGGGGTCTGTGAGTGCAGCCGAGCTTCACCCAGCTCTTCCTCGTCCGCCAGGCACGGTCCTTTCTGACGAGCTCCTCATCTTTCAATTTGAAGGCTTCTTCCGCACGGGCATATCTCTCGGCTCGAGCCAGCAGGTCGGCGAAGTCCCTGGGAATACCTTTTTTTCCAGAGAGAACAGCAAGTTATTTTTCTGAAGGCCGCCCTTAAGTGCGGCCATCGCGACAGACTGGTCCAAGGTCCCGGACTTCCAATGCCGCGGCGTTGAATCGAGTGACGTAAGTTCCGGATGGATTCCCCTTGCTTCTGCTTGACGCTCATCAGGGAATCTGAACCTCGGCTCGGTCGTCGGCTGCTGATGAAGTGGGCCGCGTGAACCGACTGCTCATCTGGTCGAACGAGAAGATCGTGTTGGGCTTCAACGCCGAGTACCAGTTCCTCGCTGCTCCCTTTAAGGTAGACGGGAAGGCTCGGCACAGCACGGCATCTGAAGCACCGTGAAGCAGCATCATGGCCCGGAAGGCCCCCAGGTGATCAACCGGATCAGAAGTTCCATCGTAGCTTTCCAGTTGAGGGAGCTCGAAGGTCGGTGGAACAGGTTCTTGCATGATTTTCTGCGAGAAAGGAGGGTCTGCACAAACGTCATCACCACGCGAGGGGGGACGAAGTTCTTCAATTCGCCGGTTCATTTCCAAGAGCCTTTGGCCCAGCAGGTCCTCACGGTCTCTGATCTCCAAGGCTTTCTGGTGAGATGGGCGCGAGGCTTCACCCTTGGTCGATCCATGATCCGAACGAGGGCTCTCCCTCCTCCGCCTCCCCAATCCGGGTATCGGAGGTCGGGCTGCCCAGGCCGGTCGCTCTTGGACTGGATCATCCGACTTCGGGGAGTCCCGCGCCGGTCGGGTTGGCACTGGGACTTGTTGGTGCAGCACCGCCTGCACTGCCTCCGTGAGACCGCGAACGTGCTGGATGAGCTGGTTGAACTGCTCCGTATCTACTGCGGCTATAGACGGGGGCTGAGTCACCGGGGCCGGAGCAGGGACGGACGGACTCGGAGGGGATCGAGCCGCGGAAGCCGTCGAGCGCCGCGTCGAAGCCCTTCTGGGGGGCATTTCCTCTTTCCAGAGAAGGAATTCTGAAGAGGGAGAAGGGAGATCCGGAGCAGGGGTGGAAAATCATCGCCGAGCACTCCTTTAAGAACAAGGGAACCTCGAAGGTTCGGGCCCTTCCTCTAGCGCCAATCTGTTGGTGCAGAAATCCGTCGCCGCCGGAGGTCGCCGCAATCGAGGCCGCCGGGCACCGCCGGGGACCTGCAAAACGAAGTCCCGATCGGAACCGGTGGGGTGGTGGCTCCGGCAGGACCCTCCGACGGTCAAGTTAGTTTCCGACCAACAGTAATGGAGTGCTCGGAATGAGTTCCGGAGCTTAGAGATGTGGAGGAGAGCTTAGAGAGTCAAGAGTCCAGAGAGCTTAGCCTTAGCGTGTCGGGAGGGTCCTTTATATAGTGGAGCTTGATGGTGACAACTGCAGCCGCGTGCTGGCGGGCCGCTCGAGGTTCGGCGGAGTCAGTCCCACTGGTGCCGTGTGCGGCGGATTGAGGGTGACAGCCATCGCCGCCTGGCAGTGGGTCGCTATCGCCCGCGGCGGACTGACCGATGGTGCGGCGGACTGACTGATGGATGAAGGGTTGAAGGCCTTCGTCGTGTGCCCATTTCGGAGGAGTTCGGGCTCCTGAAGAGGAAGATAGGAGGGAGTTCGGCTCCCATAGGCGTCTGGCAAGAGGTATGCAGCTAAGGCTCGTCCGCAGAAGAGTTCGGCTGCTGAGAAGCCGAAGCTCGGCCGTCTGGGGTTCGGCCGGCTGTTGGGCTTGGGCTGAGGCTTGGACACTTGAGAGTTCGGTAGGAGCTCGGTCGGCCGAAGTTTGATGAGGGCGACCGCTGAGGAGTTCGGCCCAGTGACGACTGCTGAGGAGTTCGGGCTCCTAAGTGAACGACTGCTGAGGAGTTCGGGGTCGCTGAGACGACTTCATCGAAACTCTCGGCCGCTTGGAGTCGGCCCGAAGGAGCTCGGCCGCTGAGAGGACTTCATCGAAGCTCGGCCGCTTGGAGTCGGCCCGAAGGAGTTCGGCCGCTGAGAGGACTTCATTGAAGCTCGGCCGCTTGGAGTCGGCCCGAAGGAGTTCGGCCGCTGAGAGGACTTCATTGAAGCTCGGCCGCTTGGAGTCTAAGGAGCTCGGCCCTCAGGAAGTTCGGCTGGCGGTGGGAGTTCGGCCCGGAGCCTGGCGCTGGGGAGTTCGGCAGCTAGGTAGTTCGGCCCGGACCTTGGCGCAGGGGAGTTCGGCCTCTAGGCAGTTCGGCCGTGATAGGGGCTCGGCCTGGCGCCTGGCGCTATAGCTCTTCAGCGGCTACTGGTTACATTGGGCTGAGCGTCGGGTCGGGCTTCGACAGGAGCGGAATTTATCCCCAACAATTACAATAGTAGCAGAGCCGATCCGACCCACAGCCTATGTGAACTAGGAGATATTATAGCATAGATTCATTAAGATTGACTACAGGCCGATCATGATATTTATAAATGAAAACATGGATTTAAATGCTTAGCATGACGAGGACATCAGGACTTAAATGAGGATCGTATGTGAAAATCCATGTAGATGTGTATTTCGTCCCACATCCATTATTTGTTTGAAAAAATTTAGATATTTATACAAAGCCAAGAAATCGAAATAATATCTTCTGATCATCTTTTTGATAAGATCTTGGATTGTTACAATTCCTTTGAGGGCCTGCAAGCATGACCAACAGGTGGCCTTTATCATTGTTGGATTGTTGTTGAAAAATATTTGATTATAAAAGAACAACAGAACTTTTACAATTGCCCAATTATCAGGTGAAAGTTTTGTACCTTGAGTTTGTGCTTGCGTTGGTTGAGCAATTTTATTACCTCAAGATTGTGCTTGCGTCGGCTGAGCAATTTTGCAGCTCCGAGTAGCATTGCTAGTTTGCGACATGAGCATCATGCCCGCAAGTATGCATGACCCCATCTACCTTGCTCTTGTGCTTCCACTCCGCTTCCTGAACTATGATTAACCAAAATTCATACCAGACTATCAATCCAACACCCATGAGAGATCAATAGAAACCAAATGGAAGCCACAAATGAAAGAAAACGATGCAGAATAGAACATGAGTTACTCCAAGAAAAACAGAATAAAGAAGTGGATCGGACGGTGGGAGGTCATAGAGAAGGGGGGGACGATGGGCCTTCTTGGATACCTCAAGTTTGGTCATAGAGAACGTGCTCCGCTTAAAGTTGAAACGGGCTAGGTTTTAGCATTTAAATAGAAGATTTCACACAAACAGAAGGCACCATGCAAGTTTTATTTTAAACGTGATAGATGTTGAATGAGCATCTGATCTGATTCGATCCTATAGTAAATAAATTTAATTAATTAATCAAATTCATTGGATA
>QRFJ01000085.1:558314-588314 GCA_006176705.1 Cocos nucifera
GGGGGGCGCGGGCGCAGGGGCGGAGGGGAGGTAGAGTAGGGGGGATGATGGCGGTCCTCCTCCCTCCGCCTTCTGTCCGCGAACGAAAGAAGGGGAGGGGGGCACGGGGGGCGGTGGTGGCCGGCGGGGACCCAGCCGTCCGGAGGGGGATTGACGGCGGTCCTCCTCTCTCCGCCCTCTATTCGCGAACGAAAAAAAAAGCTTCGTCCACGAACGAGAAAAAAAAATCGTGAAATCGCCGGTTGATTCGGTGATTTCGACGTGGATGGTAACTTGAAAAATAAATCGAGAAGGAAGATATTTTTAAAAATTAAAAATAATAAATAATAAATAAATAAATGTCTGTGAAATCATCGATTAATTCTACGATTTCGACGTGACGGTAACTCGAAAAATAAGTCGGGAAAAGAGATTTTTAAAAAATAATAAATTAAAAAAAACTGCTTCCGAAAGCGTTCGTACGACCAAGCGGGATAGCCTAAATATTGGGAACACGTTGTGACCGCCGACCACCTTGTCGTCAAACTAGAAAAGTCCATCCCTTCCGCCACGCACCCAGTAAATGGCTTCGGTATTGATGCATCAGGTGCAATTAGACCGCGTAAATCCCACGGTGGATGACACGCCACGCTATTCTTGTATTTCACCGATTGCCGATTACACGCTATGCACCGTGCATTTCTTTCGGGATTTGCTCTATTCACTTGCACCTGGTGCATGCAATAATTTCTTCAGTAAATGTCATATTTTCCCATACGATATCTTTCTGATATTTTTATATGGACCGATGGTGATCAACGATTTGAATTGCAATTCAAATCGGAAAAAAAAAAACAATTTGAATTGCACCGCTCGGTTGCTTGTAACCAACCAAAAGACGTCACGCTTTTCTTATGGCATTTTTTTAACCAAAAAGACTTTCTCCCTCCCTGCGGCTATGTAAAGCTCGGTAACCAAGCCCATTCACATCAACCAAATAGAACCCGAGCCCTTTGCGTCCTTCAACCAAAAGAAAGAAAAAAAAAGCCCTTTTGGTGCGCGCACAGGCAGAGAGAGAGACGAGGAGAGAGAGAGGCGAGGAGAGAGAGAGAGACGAGAGGAGAGATGGGTTCCATTCCAGAGAAGCCTCATGCGGTGTGCATCCCTTACCCAGCCCAAGGCCACGTAACCCCCATGCTAAAGCTAGCCAAGCTCCTCCATTATCATGGCTTCTACATCACCTTTGTCAACACCCACTTCAACCACAACCGCCTCCTCAGGTCCGGAGCCATCTCCTCCCTCGACAGCCTCCCGGACTTCCGCTTCAAGTCTATTCCGGACGGCCTCCCTCCTACCGACGAGGATGCCACCCAAGACATCCCCTCCCTTTGCGATTCCATCCCAAAAAATTGCCTTCCCCCCTTCCGTGACCTCATAACAAAGCTCAACGACCCTTCCTCTCCTGCACCCACGGTATCATGCATAGTTTCCGATGGGGTCATGAGCTTCACCCTCGATGCTGCCAAGGAGCTCCGAATCCCAGACGTCTTGTTCTGGACCACTAGTGCATGTGGCTTCATGGGCTACCTCCACTACCAACATCTCATGGAAACAGGCATCGTTCCACTCAAAGGTTACTAGATAACTTTAATTTCTTAAGTTAAAACCAAATAGACACCGCCACAATACCGATTCATCGATACTTACTGTTCTTTTCTCTTAATTAATTGGCGCGCAGATGCCAGTGATCTCACCAACGGATATCTCGACACACCCATCGATTGGATACCGGGGATGAAGAATGTCCGGCTAAGGGACTTGCCCACCTTCCTTCGTACGCTGGACCCCAAGGACGTCATGTTCAATTTCTGTAATCGTGAGGCCCAGAGATCATCCATGGGGTCGGCGATCATATTAAACACCTTCGATGAATTCGAACGTCCTGTATTGGATGCGATGGCATCGATGCTCCCTCCCATCTACACCATAGGTCCTTTATCCTTGCTCTCTCGCCAAATCACCACGGGCCCTTTAACATCGATAAGCTCGAACCTATGGAAGGAGGACACAACTTGCTTGGAGTGGCTCGAAGGGAGAAAGCCCGGATCGGTCGTGTACGTGAACTATGGAAGCATTACGGTGATGACGAACGAGCAGCTGATCGAGTTCGCGTGGGGGCTGGCTAACAGCAAGCATGATTTCTTGTGGGTGATCAGGCCTGACCTCGTGAAAGGAGACACCGCCGTGCTTCCACAAGAGTTGTTGAACGAGACCAAGGAGAGGGGTCTGCTAGCGAACTGGTGCCCGCAGGAGGCGGTGCTGTCGCACCCGTCCATCGGAGTGTTCTTGACTCATTGCGGATGGAATTCAACGTTGGAGAGTATATGCGGTGGAGTGCCGACGATAAATTGGCCATTCTTTGCTGAGCAGCAGACCAATTGCAGGTATGCCTGCACCGAGTGGGGCATCGGGATGGAGATCGACAGCAACGTAAAGAGAGGGGAGGTGGAGACGTTGGTGAGGGAGCTGATGGAAGGAGAGAAGGGGAAGGAGATGCGGAGGAGGGCGGTGGAGTGGCAGGAGAGTGCAATCAGAGCAACGCAACCAGGCGGTTCCTCTTTTCAGAATTTTGACAGGTTGGTCAAGGAGGCACTGCTTTGAAGATAATGCGTTCATATAGATTAATTAGTAGCCAGATGTATGGAACAGTTTGTTCCCTATGGTTGTAATATGAACAATAAAAATCTCACGCATGCTCTGTTGCATGGGAGCCTACACTTTTTTTTTAAATAAAAGATCGGACTTATTATAACAATCTACTGTATATGAATATATCTAAGAAAATTAAAAAATAAAATATTTGCTAAATCATAAAAAATAGCTATGCAAGTCAAGTGGAAAAGATCAGATCCGGTCCAACTCTAATCCGCAAAAATCCTTTGTTTCAGAATTTAAACCCTGTTGATGCCATATTATCATGATATTGTTAAAATAAATTATATATATACAATAATGAGACAGAAAAGTGCATGTTCATTGAGGGAGGCCAGCTGTGATCGATCGGGATGGTCATAACCTCCGTACGTTGATAAGGATTGTGGACCGGACAAGGAGCCATTGGCTCCCTAAAATCAATGATAAAGATAGCGGCCGACATGCAAGGCCCGTTACCCAGTGAACATTAAATTCGTATTGTACCATCCGTATAAAAAATTATTAATTCTTTTTCTACAACATCAATTATGATTTATATTATTTTTAAAATATTTTTATCCCTACTTTTCATCTGTTTATATAAATTTTAAAATAAATATGATATGATGCAACGATTGATACCGTAAAAAAAATAAAAAATCACAAATCGAATACTTTGCAAAAGATATGGTTCGGATCCATAGACATTGCAAAATACTTCCGCTTCTTTGGCGGAAAGTCTAATGGCATCTACATGGAACTTATTTAAACCAACTTGTTATAGCCGTGTCAGAATTTAAAATACATACCATGTGTCGGATAATGAATGGCATCCAATCGAGGCATATCTTTTGCTCCAGCGCGACACGAAGCTCCAGATCGGTTCACTTGAGCAATATCGGGAGTGCGTAAATTTCAGTGCATACATACCTCATTGTCCGGCCACAAGAAAAATCTCAAAGCCATGTGCTTGCACCAGTCGCGTTGGACCTTTAATTATTTCCGACAGCAGCCCCAGTTGCGCATTCTTAGTGCTTTTTGGCATTCTTCAAAAGTTAGTAATAGTGGTCCAGCTTTCAGTGCGCCAGAAATGCTTGTCCGTTTCAGATTTTAATGTCTTATCTCATGGTCCATGGCCAACCAATTTTTGCATGATTTATTTCATCACTAGCTTGGAATGTTGACTTGATCCAAAGGTACTCGATCTACCTTCTTAAAATGCTGCAGTACTAATCAACTTAGCCAAAATAGTCGTCGTCACTTTCCGTCCTAGAGTTTAGGGACTTTTAGCTCCATTCCGGGGCTTTTTGCTCCAACTTCAAATTTTTCATCATTAGTTAGTTTCCAAAGTATACAATTTGCTCCATCTGACTAGCTACCCAGGAACGCGTCAATTTTATCCTACTTGACCAACATCAATAGAACTCACTTTCACAAAGACATAAAATAACAAAAGATAAAATGGTGGCTCTAAGATCAAGCTATTGCAGCTACTATACCTTTTTTTATAAGATGACATATTTATAGAAAAGCTGATTGAAAGGTGTCATATAGTCAATCATACTAGAATTACATACATCTTGAATTACTGTGATGGATATTTTTTTAATTATATATATATATATATATATATATATATATATATATATATATATATATATATATATATATATATATATATATATATATATATATATATATATATATATATATATATAATACTAAATCTATCTTACGGAAAAGGATCGTGGCTAGCTAATATGTACATATATATACAACGCACAGAAGTTTAAGAAATGTAAATGTAGTTGCTATTTTTGACCTATTCTGCTTGTTGATCAACGTAACAAACTATATTACTATGGATATTCAAAGTTTATTAATAAAATAAATAATTGATTCAACAAGGAGCTTATATATACAATGCATGGAAGTTAAAGAAATATAAACGTAGTTGCTATTTTTGACTTGTTCTACTTATTTATCCCTATAATAAACTATATTATTATGAATATTTAAAATCTATTATATATATATAAAATAATATTTCGTGGAAGAGTATTGTAGTGTTGCCACCTTAACATCTCAAATAATTTTAGTTATACCATATGGAACCAAAATATTATCTATTATACATATAAAACAATACTCTATGAAGGAGTACTGTGATGTTACCACCTCGACATCTCAGATAATTTTAGTTGTACATATTAATATTATTTTATTATTTATAATAATTTAAAATATTATTTTTAAATAATAATAAAGTAATATTTTAAAAATTAAAAAATAATAATATTTTAAAAATAAAAATAGAAAGAGGTAAAAGACAAAAAAATATTTTAAAATATTATTATTTTTAAAAATAAAATATTATAAAAATAATAATAATAATTTTTTAAAATACTAATATATTATTATTTTAAAATATAATATATCATTTTTAATTTTAAAAATAATAATATACTAATTTATTTATTATATATATAATAATATTTTATGAAAAAGTATTGTGGTGTTGCCACCTCAGCATGTCAAATAATTTTAGTTGTACCATATAAATTATTATTTTATTATTTATAATAATTTAAATATTATTTTTAATAATAATAATATGATGTGTTAAAAAATTAAAAAATTAATATTTAAAAAATAAAAGTAGAAAATGGATAAGAGATGAAAAATATTTTTAAAAAGTTATTATTTTTAAAAAATAAAATATTATAAAATAGTAATAATATTTTTAAAAAAATATTAATTTATTATTATTTTAAAATATAGTATATTATTTTTATTTTAAAAATAATCATATACTAATTTATTTTTTAAAATAATATTTTTATTATTTTTAAAAAATAATATGTTTCGAGATTTGAATCAATCCATCAGATCAGATCAAATCAAATCTAATAAATTATCCATAAATAAAGTATGGTACTCCGTCAATTTAAAAGTCAAATCTCGATATTTAATAGCTTTTAAAAGTTTGGAGAAGATATGAGAAAAAGTGAGGAAATGAAGGTACGATCGGGATCAGCGTTCATCGAGAAAGAAGGGGAGCCATGGTGGGACGACATCGACGGATGCAGAAAAGATATCAGAATAGGAAGAAAGAAGAAAAAATAATAATAAAATATTATTTTATTAAAAAAAAAAAAGAGAGATTTTCTCTCTCTTCCTTCAGTGGTGGTACTGGGGGCAGGGTACCGATAGGAATGCTGGAGAGTGCGATCAGGATCGACATTTATCAAAAGAAAAGAAAAGCAATGGTGGGACGGCAGGGGTGGGGCAGTATCGGCAGATATGGAGAAGGTATGAGAAGAAAAGAGGGGGCGAGGGTATGATCAAGATCGACATTTGTCAGGAGAAGAGAAAAACCATGATGGGACGATAGGAGGTGCAGCAGTATCGACGGGCGCGTAGAAAGTCTGAGAAGGAAGAAAAAAATATAAAATAAAATATTATTTTATAAAATAAAAAAATATATATCATATATATAATAAATAAATAAATAAAATATTAAAAAAATTAAAAATATTTATTATAAATATTTATTATTAAAAAAAATTAATAATTATAGATCATAATTAACTATCTCATACGGGTTTTTGACTAATTTATTAATAAATAAATAATTGATTCAACGAGGAACTAACAAGAAGTCAAGTTGGGGATGCGAGGGATGATGTAACTCATTTTGGACCTCTCTGTCGTTGTCAACGCCATGGTTCTCGGGTAATAGATCCATTGCCCTGCTCTATCGTTGGAGAAACAGTATCAAATACGTAAAATATAGTATTGGATGGTCTTTGTCGCGCATAGCCCTTATCTTGGTGGGTGCTGGTAGATATGTTACCAAATGGCCTTTCATCGATCTCTGGCCTCCTCGCACGTGCAGCTTTCTTGACCCGTCTCGGTGCCAAAGATTCCGTGATCAAGCGTTACTTGAGAGTTGAGAATTTGACGGTCGAATTAGAGACTCGGTCAAGAAAAAATTCTTGAGTTAATTAATCTGCAAAAAGCCAAAAAAGAAAAGCATTAATTTCGTACTGGATCATGAGACCTGCACCGTTATTATTCATTTATTTTTTTTATTATACCGTTAGCCGTCTCCCGTTTTCTACAAGCATCTTGGCAACTTCGCATCGTGTGATATCTCGCAAAGTGATTGGAATATGCTAAATAGGAGGAGAAAATATATATCCCAAATCCGCTGGTGATGTTTCACCAAAATTCCGTACAATCCAATTTTAGTTCAAAATAGCATGGTGGCTGAACTCTTTAATCAAAAACAATGAATTGAAGGAACGTGTTATCTTCTTCTAGCCCTTTACTGGTCCGGTCACAATTCGTCCAACTATCAGGTGTTCTCACCATGGTCATTTTGAATCAAAAAGAGAACCAGATCATTTGGAAGTCAAACAACAATTGTAAATTTTTCACAGCTTCTCTTTACATATTTCTCAATACTAGGGGCATTAGATGCAAGCTTGCATCGTCTCTTTGGATTCTTTCTATTCCTCTTAATATTTTTTTTTTTTTTTTGGTTGTGTTAGAGGAAAAACTAAATATTGGAGAAGTGATCGGGAAAAAAAAAAACTTGGAAGGAATCTTGGTAGATATGCATTATGTAACCAAATTTTAGAGATGGCAAACCATCTTTTTTCTTGCTGTCACTTTTTCTAATCTATTTGAAAGGCAATGTGCTTGGATCTTAGGATGCTACATCCTCAATCCTTTTTTAATTATCTTTGTCTTGATTGGATTCAGAGAAACTTTCAAAAAATGGGTCAGCCGGTAGTTCTTCTGCTTTTCACAGCTATTTATCTATTGCAGCTATTGTCTTAAAAGGACTTCGCATCTCAAATCACTGGTTTATATTATGTGATCAAGATTTTCTTTCAAATTTTGAAAAAAATTGGATGAAAGTTAGAAATATTACTAAACAACTCCATCAAGACTAACATACAAGATGTGTAGTTCTTTCTTCTCTCTCTCTCTCTTTTTTTTTTTTTTTTTATCCTACCTTGTACCATATGTCAGCCGTAACATAACTTCCTTAAATCTTCCATTCTCTCATCTCAAATTTTCTCAATGTTCAATAAAAGATGCGTGGCTATCCCCGCCATCCATTCATTCAAAAACCACCTTTTGTATGTAGTGTTATTTCCAATGCTTTGAATTTAAATTTGTACCAAATGTAAGAAAATCATGGCAAGTTAAACTGGTATTTTGAGTTGAAGGGGAGAAACCCGGTTTAATTGTTGTATTTACCTGGTGGAGTGACTTACAATAGTTCTCGATCGCTAATGGAAAATATTGTAGATGAGCTTGTCAAATAACCAGCCTTTCAAAAAAAGAATTTCTCTATAGGTTCTCGACTTCATAGCTGTGTACAAAAGATCCCATCTCTTTTTGTGAGGATTCTGATCTTTGGACAAAATCAATATCCTTTGGTGCAAGAGGATGTGCCAACGCGACTACTATTTTCATATGCAAGGTATCCTGCCTTCGAGATTTAAATTCATAGGTAGTGATCTGACCAAACCAACAAACAGACAAAAAGTCCTCATTATCAATATATGTTCATTCTTGTAACCATAGACCATCTTTTGGCTCAGCTCTTCTAATTCCGCAGGCTACTTGATCCCGCAGGCTACTTGATCGTAGGCCTTACAGTCAACTAAGCTGTGGGCATTGTACTCACACTTTTATCTAGCTTAGGGGTGGCAATCCAATCGAATCGGATCATAAATGAATTAGATTAAATACGATCGAGTTTGAACTTGATCTATTTATTAAATAAATCAAAATTTGAAATCTAATCCATTCTATTTAATAAATGGATATCTTAGTTCAATCTGTTTAGTCTATTTAACAAGTCTATTTAACAAATAAATAACCCGTTTATCCAATTCAATCCAGCCTATTTAGCCTATTTGTCTAAGGGTCTTGGGCACAAATCTTAGATTAGAATTTGTGGCACCAAGAAATCGCTCGTAGAACTAAGATGAGAGAGAGATGGACCTATGATTGCTGTGGGAAAGAAGAGAGAAGGATTGATCTATGATGACATTAATAGAAAAGCAGAGGAGAATGAAGGGCCCAAACCCCCACCACATCCCTTTATATTCTTCTAAATCCCTTTATATTCTTCTAAAGCCCACTCATACTCGAAGCATCTCATCTCCTTTGATTATTGCCACCAGGACCGCCCTCACCCGATAGAAATGGATCGCATCGAAGACTCCTCATTCAGATCCGAATATACCGGATTCCTCCACCGCCAAGAACAATGACCACATTCATAATGTTGATCCTTGTGAGGATTCGTGGGGAGATGTATCTAGCCCCACATTGATTATTCACTGATAAAAATTTGAATACTTATACAAGATCAAAAAACCCAAATGATACTTTTCAACTAGTCTTTTTGGATGAGGTCCTCAATTATTACTGTTGGTGCAGAAATCCGTCGCCACCGGAGGTCGCCGCAATCGAGGCCGCCGGCGCCGCCGGGGACCTGCAAAACGAAGTCCCGACCGGAACCGGTGGGGTGGTGGCTCCGGCAGGACCCTCCGACGGTCAAGTTAGTTTCCGACCAACAGTAATGGAGTGCTCGGAATGAGTTCCGGAGCTTAGAGATGTGGAGGAGAGCTTAGAGAGTCAAGAGTCAGAGAGCTTAGCCTTAGCGTGTCGGGAGGGTCCTTTATATAGTGGAGCTTGATGGTGACAACTGCAGCCGCGTGCTGGCGGGCCGCTCGAGGTTCGGCGGAGTCAGTCCCACTGGTGCCGTGTGCGGCGGATTGAGGGTGACAGCCATCGCCGCCTGGCAGTGGGTCGCTATCGCCCGCGGCGGACTGACCGATGGTGCGGCGGACTGACTGATGCCGATGAAGGGTTGAAGGCCTTCGTCGTGTGCCCATTTCGGAGGAGTTCGGGCTCCTGAAGAGGAAGATAGGAGGGAGTTCGGCTCCCATAGGCGTCTGGCAAGAGGTATGCAGCTAAGGCTCGTCCGCAGAAGAGTTCGGCTGCTGAGAAGCCGAAGCTCGGCCGTCTGGGGTTCGGCCGGCTGTTGGGCTTGGGCTGAGGCTTGGACACTTGAGAGTTCGGTAGGAGCTCGGTCGGCCGAAGTTTGATGAGGGCGACCGCTGAGGAGTTCGGCCCAGTGACGACTGCTGAGGAGTTCGGGCTCCTAAGTGACGACTGCTGAGGAGTTCGGCCGCTGAGACGACTTCATCGAAGCTCGGCCGCTTGGAGTCGGCCCGAAGGAGTTCGGCCGCTGAGAGGACTTCATTCGAAGCTCGGCCGCTTGGAGTCGGCCCGAAGGAGTTCGGCCGCTGAGAGGACTTCATTGAAGCTCGGCCGCTTGGAGTCGGCCCGAAGGAGTTCGGCCGCTGAGAGGACTTCATTGAAGCTCGGCCGCTTGGAGTCGGCCCGAAGGAGTTCGGCCGCTGAGAGGACTTCATTGAAGCTCGGCCGCTTGGAGTCCAAGGAGCTCGGCCCTCAGGAAGTTCGGCTGGCGGTGGGAGTTCGGCCCGGAGCCTGGCGCTGGGGAGTTCGGCAGCTAGGTAGTTCGGCCCGGACCTTGGCGCAGGGGAGTTCGGCCTCTAGGCAGTTCGGCCGTGGTAGGGGCTCGGCCTGGCGCCTGGCGCTAAGCTCTTCAGCGGCTACTGGTTACATTGGGCTGAGCGTCGGGCCGGGCTTCGGCAGGAGCGGGATTTATCCCCAACAGTAGCCCCCCCACTCCCGAGTTCAAAAATTGAAGGAAGGGAGTACCAAAACAGGCGACTGCCGAAGTCTTCTTCCAGGCTCCGCATTTGTTGCAGCTGAAGCTCGGGGGAGGTCTCATCTCCAGCCGATGTTTGGAGTTGAAATGGAACTCGTTTCCAGCTAAAGTCGATGAAGCTGATGTTGAAGCCGAAGTAAAACTCGCCTCCTTCGGTCGAGGTCGGATTTGAGCTCTTCGGGGGCGACATTATCTTCATCAGTTGAAGTCGACTCGAGGGAGACCTCCTATCTTGCAGCCGAGGTTGAAGTGCGCGCTCGGGGGAGATCTTATCTCCTACGGCCGAGCCTCCCTTCGGGGGAGATCTTATCTCCTGCGGCCGAGGTTGGTGCTCGTGTTAGGACGAGGTTCTCCTCCTGTTCCTAACCGAGGTTGTTTCGGTCGCTCGGGAGAGATCTTATCTCTAGCCGAGGTTGTCAACGGTCGCTCGGGAGAGATCTTATCTCTAGCCGAGGTTGGCACTCGTGTTAGGACGAGGTTCTCCTCCTGTTCCTAACCGAGGTTGTTCCGGTCGCTCGGGAGAGATCTTATCTCTAGCCGAGGTTGTCGACGGTCGCTCGGGAGAGATCTTATCTCTAGCCGAGGTTGGCACCCGTGTTAGGACGAGGTTCTCCTCCTGTTCCTAACCGAGATTGTTCCGGTCGCTCGGGAGAGATCTTATCTCTAGCCGAGGTTGGTGCTCGTGTTAGGACGAGGTTCTCCTCCTGTTCCTAACCGAGGTTGTTCCGGTCGCTCGGGAGAGATCTTATCTCTAGCCGAGGTTGCTGCTCGTATTAGGACGAGGTTCTCCTCCTGTTCCTAACCGAGGATTGTTCCGGTCGCTCGGGAGAGATCTTATCTCTAGCCGAGGTTGGTGCTCGTGTTAGGACGACTCGGGAGAGATCTTATCTCTAGCCGAGGTTGTCAACGGTCGCTCGGGAGAGATCTTATCTCTAGTCGAGGTTGAAATGCGCGCTCGGGGGAGATCTTATCTCCTACGGCCGAGCTTCCCTCGGGGGAGATCTTATCTCCTGCAGCCGAAGTGAAGTGCGCGCTCGGGGGAGATCTTATCTCCTGTAGCCGAGCTTCCCTCGGATGGGGAGAGATCTTATCTCCTGCGGCCGAGGTTGGTGCTCGTGTTTGTCAACGGTCGCTCGGGAGAGATCTTATCTCTAGCCGAGGTTGTCAACGGTCGCTCGGGAGAGATCTTATCTCTAGCCGAGGTTGAAGTGCGCGCTCGGGGAGATCTTATCTCCTACGGCCGAGCTTCCCTCGGGGGAGATCTTATCTCCTGCAGCCGAAGTGAAGTGCGCGCTCGGGGGAGATCTTATCTCCTGTAGCCGAGCTTCCTCGGGGAGATCTTATCTCCTGCGGCCGAGGTTGGTGCTCGTGTTGTCAACGGTCGCTCGGGAGAGATCTTATCTCTAGCCGAGGTTGTCAACGGTCGCTCGGGAGAGATCTTATCTCTAGCCGAGGTTGAAGTGCGCGCTCGGGGGAGATCTTATCTCCTACGGCCGAGCTTCCCTCGGGGGAGATCTTGTCTCCTGCAGCCGAAGTGAAGTGCGCGCTCGGGGGAGATCTTATCTCCTGTAGCCGAGCTTCCCTCGGGGGAGATCTTATCTCCTGCTGCCGAAAGTGCGCGCTCGGGGAGATCTTATCTCCTGCGACCGAGCTTATTGCTCGCGTTAGGACGAGGTTCTCCTCCAGTTCCTAACCGAGGTTGGCCGTTTTTTTCCTGTCACTACATGGTTTTCGCATCCAGGAATAATATTATCGAAAGAAAAAAATTTTATTGAAAGGAAGTTACTAGTAGCGCATCCCCCAAATTCTGTATTTCAAGATCGTGATAACGTTGTTCCTCCGCATTTCTTCGGCAATAAGTTCCGGGGTGGACGACCTTCCTCATGCTGAACTCCTCAATTTGGTGCAAGCTCTTGTTGCTGGGAGACGGCGAATCGCTGATGCACCGAGATCTTCCCAGGGGCAATGTGAACGACGCCGTAAGGTGGCCGACCTTCTTGCAGTCTCTGGCTACGGCAGCGCGGCAGCGCCCTTAGCCGATCTTTTTCTGCTTCAGGCCGGTACCGGAGGAATTTACCCAGCCGACCCATTCTGACGAGCTCCTCAACTTCGTCTCGGAGCTGGATGCATTCCCTCCGTGTCGTGGCCGTGGTCGTGATGGTAGAGGCAGTACTTATTTCGATCGCGCTTGTTTGGGGGAGATCGTAATCCTTCCGGTCTTGGCAGCTGGTGTTTTACTTCGGTGAGAATCTGGGTTCGAGGAGCGTTGAGGGGGGCATAGCGGCGGAACCTTCCGGGAGGAGGACTCCTTTCGCGCCTCTTTATCAGGGCGAGTTCGAGGAGTTCGGGCCCGCCTGCTTTCGTAGGGGGTCCTGTGAGTGCAGCCGAGCTTCACCCAGCTCTTCCTCGTCCGCCAGCCGGTCCTTTCTGACGAGCTCCTCATCTTTCAATTTGAAGGCTTCTTCCGCACGGGCATATCTCTCGGCTCGAGCCAGCAGGTCGGCGAAGTCCCTGGGATACCTTTTTTCCAGAGAGAACAGCAAGTTATTTTTCTGAAGGCCGCCCTTAAGTGCGGCCATCGCGACAGACTGGTCCAGGTCCCGGACTTCCAATGCCGCGGCGTTGAATCGAGTGACGTAAGTCCGGATGGATTCCCCTTGCTTCTGCTTGACGCTCATCAGGGAATCTGAACCTCGGCTCGGTCGTCGGCTGCTGATGAAGTGGGCCGCGAACCGACTGCTCATCTGGTCGAACGAGAAGATCGTGTTGGGCTTCAACGCCGAGTACCAGTTCCTCGCTGCTCCCTTTAAGGTAGACGGGAAGGCTCGGCACAGCATGGCATCTGAAGCGCCGTGAAGCAGCATCATGGCCCGGAAGGCCCCAGGTGATCAACCGGATCAGAAGTTCCATCGTAGCTTTCCAGTTGAGGGAGCTCGAAGGTCGGTGGAACAGGTTCTTGCATGATTTTCTGCGAGAAAGGAGGGTCTGCACAAACGTCATCACCACGCGAGGGGGGACGAAGTTCTTCAATTCGCCGGTTCATTTCCAAGAGCCTTTGGCCCAGCAGGTCCTCACGGTCTCTGATCTCCAAGGCTTTCTGGTGAGATGGGCGCGAGGCTTCACCCTTGGTCGATCCATGATCCGAACGAGGGCTCTCCCTCCTCCGCCTCTCCAATCCGGGTATCGGAGGTCGGGCTGCCCAGGCCGGTCGCTCTTGGACTGGATCATCCGACTTCGGGGAGTCCCGCGCCGGTCGGGCTGGCACTGGGACTTGTTGGTGCAGCACCGCCTGCACCTGCCTCCGTGAGACCGCGAACGTGCTGGATGAGCTGGTTGAACTGCTCCGTATCCACTGCGGCTATAGACGGGGGCTGAGTCACCGGGGCCGGAGCAGGGACGGACGGACTCGGAGGGGATCGAGCCGCGGAAGCCGTCGAGCGCCGCGTCGAAGCCCTTCTGGGGGGCATTTCCTCTTTCCAGAGAAGGAATTCTGAAGAGGGAGAAGAGAGATCCGGAGCAGGGGAAGGAAAATCGTCGCCGAGCACTCCTTTAAGAACAAGGGAACCTCGAAGGTTCGGGCCCTTCCTCTAGCGCCAATCTGTTGGTGCAGAAATCCGTCGCCGCCGGAGGTCGCCGCAATCGAGGCCGCTGGGCGCCGCCGGGGACCTGCAAAACGAAGTCCCGTCCGGAACCGGTGGGGTGGTGGCTCCGGCAGGACCCTCCGACGGTCAAGTTAGTTTCCGACCAACAGTAATGGAGTGCTCGGAATGAGTTCCGGAGCTTAGAGATGTGGAGGAGAGCTTAGAGAGTCAAGAGTTCAGAGAGCTTAGCCTTAGCGTGTCGGGAGGGTCCTTTATATAGTGGAGCTTGATGGTGACAACTGCAGCCGCGTGCTGGCGGGCCGCTCGAGGTTCGGCGGAGTCAGTCTCACTGGTGCCGTGTGCGGCGGATTGAGGGTGACAGCCATCGCCGCCTGACAGTGGGTCGCTATCGCCCGCGGCGGACTGACCGATGGTGCGGCGGACTGACTGCAGAGCTTGCCGAATGAAGGGTTGAAGGCCTTCGTCGTGTGCCCATTTCGGAGGAGTTCGGGCTCCTGAAGAGGAAGATAGGAGGGAGTTCGGCTCCCATAGGCGTCTGGCAAGAGGTATGCAGCTAAGGCTCGTCCGCAGAAGAGTTCGGCTGCTGAGAAGCCGAAGCTCGGCCGTCTGGGGTTCGGCCGGCTGTTGGGCTTGGGCTGAGGCTTGGACACTTGAGAGTTCGGTAGGAGCTCGGTCGGCCGAAGTTTGATGAGGGCGACCGCTGAGGAGTTCGGCCCAGTGACGACTGCTGAGGAGTTCGGGCTCCTAAGTGACGACTGCTGAGGAGTTCGGCCGCTGAGACGACTTCATCGAAGCTCGGCCGCTTGGAGTCGGCCCGAAGGAGTTCGGCCGCTGAGAGGACTTCATTCGAAGCTCGGCCGCTTGGAGTCGGCCCGAAGGAGTTCGGCCGCTGAGAGGACTTCATTGAAGCTCGGCCGCTTGGAGTCGGCCTGAAGGAGTTCGGCCGCTGAGAGGACTTCATTGAAGCTCGGCCGCTTGGAGTCCAAGGAGCTCGGCCCTCAGGAAGTTCGGCTGGCGGTGGGAGTTCGGCCCGGAGCCTGGCGCTGGGGAGTTTGGCAGCTAGGTAGTTCGGCCCGGACCTTGGCGCAGGGGAGTTCGGCCTCTAGGCAGTTCGGCCGTGATAGGGGCTCGGCCTGGCGCCTGGCGCTATAGCTCTTCAGCGGCTACTGGTTACATTGGGCTGAGCGTCGGGCCGGGCTTCGGCAGGAGCGGGAATTTATCCCCAACAATTACAATAGTAGCAGAGCCGATCCGACCCACAGCCTATGTGAACTAGGAGATATTATAGCATAGATTCATTAAGATTGACTACAGGCCGATCATGATATTTATAAATGAAAACATGGATTTAAATGCTTAGCATGACGAGGACATCAGGACTTAAATGAGGATCGTATGTGAAAATCCATGTAGATGTGTATTTCGTCCCACATCCATTATTTGTTTGAAAAAATTTAGATATTTATACAAAGCCAAGAAATCGAAATAATATCTTCTGATCATCTTTTTGATAAGATCTTGGATTGTTACAATTCCTTTGAGGGCCTGCAAGCATGACCAACAGGTGGCCTTTATCATTGTTGGATTGTTGTTGAAAAATATTTGATTATAAAAGAACAACAGAACTTTTACAATTGCCCAATTATCAGGTGAAAGTTTTGTACCTTGAGTTTGTGCTTGCGTTGGTTGAGCAATTTTATTACCTCAAGATTGTGCTTGCGTCGGCTGAGCAATTTTGCAGCTCCGAGTAGCATTGCTAGTTTGCGACATGAGCATCATGCCCGCAAGTATGCATGACCCCATCTACCTTGCTCTTGTGCTTCCACTCCGCTTCCTGAACTATGATTAACCAAAATTCATACCAGACTATCAATCCAACACCCATGAGAGATCAATAGAAACCAAATGGAAGCCACAAATGAAAGAAAACGATGCAGAATAGAACATGAGTTACTCCAAGAAAAACAGAATAAAGAAGTGGATCGGACGGTGGGAGGTCATAGAGAAGGGGGGGACGATGGGCCTTCTTGGATACCTCAAGTTTGGTCATAGAGAACGTGCTCCGCTTAAAGTTGAAACGGGCTAGGTTTTAGCATTTAAATAGAAGATTTCACACAAACAGAAGGCACCATGCAAGTTTTATTTTAAACGTGATAGATGTTGAATGAGCATCTGATCTGATTCGATCCTATAGTAAATAAATTTAATTAATTAATCAAATTCATTGGATAGAATCCGAATCCGACACATATAATAGGTTAAATAGATTGGCCGGTTTACAACTTAATTCTATTTAGTCTTGTTCTAGCACGGCTCTATTTGAAGATGGCGAGATCGGTCCCACACCAAACTGGGGTTGACGAAGAACCAAGAATGGCACATTCCACACAAGAACTTGTAAAAAAGTCCTAAAACCCAAAGGGATTCCTCCTTAGGAGCCAGAGTTGGAGAATAGTAATAAAACAAAATGATGAAGTAGAGGATCAAGAATTATGTGAAGTAGGAAAATGAAAGATTCGGTTTCTTTCGATGGAGGAACAAAGAAATTTGGTAAAGTCTCAACTTTGTAAAGTTAAATTCTGACTTACCCTGTAGAGTCCTCTTTCTTTCTGTATATATAAGAGTTTGTTAGATGATTTTGTAACTGCTTAACAGAGTTTGTTAGATAATTTTAGATAATCATCTCGATTTATTAAAAATCAGTTATAATTGACCTGTTAACCCAAGTGAAATAGAAATATTCTGTGATTTTATCATTGTGAGAGAAAGGATGGCATTTTAGTAATGCATCTCTAATATAGATATAACCAGATCATCCAAACACCAATCTGGTCCCAAATATTCACCAGATCGGCTAAACACCAATTTGGCCTCAAATATCATCGGCTACTAGTCGCATTTACGATGGAGATGAGATAATATTGATGGGACATTGTTTTGTCGTAATAAGATTGATCGATATTCGACGTTATCGGAGGTCGTTGATTTACCGCTGTTGACTCGAGCTAATCTTTAGGGTCATTTTCTAAGAAAGATCGAGATACTCTTGGCCTCTATTGATGCCACGTGTTCAAAGATTGATTTAGTACACTAACAAGTCCAAATCCAAATCTGTTCATGACGGATCAAATATGAATTGGATTGATAGAACGGATCACATTTTGTCACCCCTAATCCAGCTACTAATCTCATCATCCAACCAATCAGAACTATTACTTCATTTTGATCTTCATATTGCTGTGGTAGTCGGCTTCAAAATCAAATAACATATCAAGGTGGTAATGACCATGAAGACACAAATTTAGTCTATTAAACATTATATGTTGGGAGGTAATAACTTTTCAACATTAACGATTACTAACAGTCAGAACGCCATGGCACTGTATTGGAGACGCAACTATTGATTGAGTTGCGATGTTTCAAGCATGAAAGAGTTTGAGGCTTGGGACACATTCCTTGATAGATGGCTGTTAGAAAACCATAAATAGATCCTCACATCAAACATTTGAACACACTTTTTGAGATTAAAAAAAAAAAAAAATTTCTTCCATGCTATTTACTCTCTCGTTCAACTTTGTGTCTTCGTGTGTTTATAAAGTTTCATAATTTTTTTTCTAGAAAATAAGAATTTAGAGAGTTTCTTGATTTTACTAGTCAAGAAATTCAGTAAAGCTTCATTGTATCCTAGGGGAGAGTTGCCACAAATCCTGTAGCAACTTTGTATGGGGACAATTACTCTCTAAAGATAGCGACATTATCGTGCCTTGAAACAAAGTGATCAACAAGTAACTGAGTCATCTTCAATCATATTTTTCAACATTTTTAGAGAGTAATTCGAAGATGGCTCAAGATTCAAGTGCTACTTTCAAAGTCATGAACCAAGACTTTGTCAAGTTGGATCGGTTTGATGGCACAAATTTCAATAGATGGAAGGACAAGATGATGTTCTTGTTATTGGTGCTTAATATTGCTTATGTACTTGATTCTAACACACCACCAATCCAAGATGCTGCTGAAGATGCCACTCTTGAGGAAAGAGAAAAAGTAGCACAACAAAGAAAGAAAAAGAAAGAGGATGAATTTGCATGTCGAGGACATATTCTCAACACACTCTCCGACCGTCTTTACGATTTGTATATGTCAATTCAGTCACCAGTTGAGATATGGAGATCTTAAGAAGAAAAGTACAACAATGAGAGGCAAGGTATGGATAAATTTAGAATGATGAAATATTTTGAGTTTAATATGGTTGACAACATATCAATCATGGATCAAGTCTATGAGTTGCAAATCCTGGTTAGTAGGCTTCGTGGGCTCTGCAAGTCGGAGCAATAATTTCAAAATTGTCCACTAGTTGGAATGACTATAGAAAGAAACTCCCACACATGGCTGAAAATTTTACAGTCGAAAGGATACCAAGACACTTATGAATAGAGGAAGAAACTCGAAAGCGCGACATGGTGTATCTCTCACAAAGTTCTCGTGTGAACTATGTAGGAGAAAGCGAGAAAAGAAATGCTCTTAAAGTCAAAAGAAAAATCTCGTCTATTTTAGAGGAAAAGCAAGATAAAAAGAAAAAGAAAGTCTACTACCATTGTCACAAGAAAGGGTATTACATAAAAGATTGCAGACTCCTCAAGAAGAACCACTCAAAGGAGGCTCCAACTTTAAAAGCCAACATGGTTGAAGAAAGAGACCTAGTTGCCATGGTCACCGAGAGAGTTCAATGCATGCATATAGGTATGATCACCGAACTCAATATGGCTACACAAGCAAAATCAACTGAGTGGTGGCTTGATTCTAGTGCAACTGTCCATATTTGCAATGATCGACAATAATTCAAGAATTATCAAGAAGTTAATAATTGAGAAGTGCTAATGGGCAACAACAATTTGGCCAAAGTTTGTGGACAAGGGACAATGGAACTTAACTTCACATCCGAAAAGAAGTTAATATTATTAAATATATTTCATGTACCAGATTTGAGGAAAAACTTAGTGTCTAAAAGTCTATTATGTAAAAGTGGATTCAAAGTTGTATTAGAATCTGATAAAGCTATCTTGGAAAGGAATGATATGTATGTGGGTAAGGGATATTATTGTGAAGGTATGTTCAAATTAAGTGTTAATAATATTAAAGAAAATTCTTCTACATATATTATTGATTCTTGTGCATTGTGGCATGCTAGACTTGCTCATTTAAATTTTAAATCTCTTGAATACATGCATAAGAACAACTATATAGATCTTAGTGATAAAGATTTTAATAATAAATATGAAATTTGTATACAATCCAAGATCACCAAGAAGCCCTTTCCTAAAATTGGTAGAGATACACAAATTCTAGAGCTTATACATACAAATATATGTGAGTTAAATGATAATCTTATAAGAGTTGGAAAAGAATATTTTATAACTTTTATAGATAATTGCTCTAGGTACACATATGTGTACCTATTAAGGAACAAAAATGAAGCATTTGAAATGTTTAGATGGTATAAAATTAAGGTAGAAAATATGCATGAAAAGAAAATTAAAATGCCTCGTAGTGATAGGGGTGGAGAATATTTTTCTACTAAGTTTGATATATTTTGTGAATTTCATGGTATTGTGCATCAATCACCAGCACCGTATACTCCTCAACAAAATGGTTTAGCGAAGAGGAAAGACCATACCTTAGTGGATATGATTAATTCAATGTTCCTAAGTGCTAAGTTACCCCACAATCTATAGGGTTAGGTTTTATTGACAGCATGTCATATTCATAATAGGATATCGTTAAGAAATAAGAAGGTTTCTCCATACGAGATATAGAAAAAAAGAAAATCTAGCCTACATTATTTGAAAGTGTAGGGCTGTGTAGCCTTTTATAAAGTTCCTGATCCAAGAAGAACTAAGTTAAGGCCAAAAGCTGTAAAAGGCATCTTTGTGGGATATGTCTAAAATTCAAAGACATATAGGATATTATACTTAGTCTCTAATACAATTGTTGAAACTAGGGATGTAGAATTTATTAAAAATAAATTTTACAATGATCCAACCCTCACTATGGAAAATCCTCAAGTGGATCAAAATGTCCCCATAGAAATGATCTCTAGTGATCAAAGAAATAAATATCTTCATGACGATGATATTGTTGAACCAAGGAGAAGCCAAAGAATGAGCAAAGAAAAAGACTTATATCCAGATTTTATTTCCTTATAAGTTATAGCTTTTTTGGTTGAAGAAAATAGAAATACCGTAACTAATAAAATCCCTATGATGCTAAATGTGGAAAATCATCCTCAAACATATAATGAGGCAATAGCTTCTCAAGATTCCGCATTTTGGAAAGAAGCTATGAATGATGAAATGGATTCAATATTGTCTAACAATACTTGGACCCTAGTTGATTTACCTCCAGGATCAAAGTCCATTGGATGTAAGTGGGCATTTAGAAGGAAATATAATACAGATGGCTTATTACAAACCTTTAAGGCAAGGTTGGTGGCTAAGGGGTTTAGACAAAAGAAAGGTCTAGATTATTTTGATACCTACGCACCAGTGGCTAGGATGACTTCCATTAGAACTCTCATTGCTTTGGCATCCATTTAGAAGCTTTATGTGCACCAAATGAATGTCAAGACAGCATTTTTAAATGGAGAACTTAATGAAGAAATCTATATGGAACAACCGGAAAGCTACATGCTATTCGAAAATGAAAAAAAGGTCTGCAAGTTAGTTAAGTCATCATATGGCTTAAAATAAGAACCTAAACAATGGCATGAGAGATTCAATTTGGTAGTCTTATCAAATGGCTTCTCACATAACAATATAGACAAGTGCATATACTCCAAGTTTACCAAGGATTATGGAGTAATCATAAGCCTCTATGTAGATGATTTTTTGATATTTGGAATGAACTTAGAAGGTGTTTGTCAAACCAAGCAGTATCTAACTTCCAAATTCAAGATGAAGGACTTGAATGAAGTAGACACAATATTAGGTATAAAGGTACACAAACATAAGGATGGCTTTGCTTTAAGTCAAGCATACTACGTCAGAAAGATATTAGAGAAATTTGAGTATCTGAAATATAAGGATTTCAATAGACCTTATGACCCTAACTTTAAGTTAGATGAGAATTCAGGAAGGCTAGTAGCACCGTTAGAGTATACAAGTGCTATTAAAAGCCTGATGTTTGTGATGCACTGCACTAGACCAGATATTACATTTGCTGTGTGCAAACTATCAAGGTTCACGAGTAAACCTAGTACAGACCACTGGAAAGCTATTACAAGAGTTCTTGGTTGCCTCAAGAAAATCATGAATTTGGAATTATTCTATAGTGATTATCCCATTGTACTAGAAGGTTATTCAGATGCAAGTTGGATAATAAGTTTTAGTGATAATAAATCTACTTCAGGATGGATTTTTACAATAGATGGTGGAACCATAAATTGGGCATCTAAGAAACAAACTTGCATCTCACATTCAATAATGGAGGCTAAGTTTATAGCTTTATCAGCCGCAGAAAAAGAAGTGGAATGGCTAAGAAATTTGTTAATAGAAATAGAGCTATGGCCACAGCCAATGACAATCATTTCGATCTTCTATGATAGTGAGTCAACCATATCTTGAACATATAATAAGGTATATAATGGAAAGTCCAGACACATAAGCTTAAGACATGAATTTGTGAGGCAATTAAAAGGAGATGGTATAATCACCATCACATATATAAAGTCTAATGGTAATTTAGCAGACTCATTGATGAAAGGTTTGTCAAAAGAAAAGATGAAAGATACAATTGTTAAAATGGGACTAAAACCTATAGTCATTGGTAATGGGAATTCAACTTTATTCTAGTAGAACACTAATTTCAAGGTTTAACGGGTAAGAACAAGTTACTTCAATGACTAGGGGCACTAAGAATCAGGATTTAGTGCCATATATGCAAACACTAAGAATCAGGATTTAGGACTATATATGCATAATTTAGGAGGATGAGCAAAAGCTCTTAATGGATCAATAATTATATTATCGATAGATTCCACCTATATGAATACAGGAGTGGTGCCACTCCGATCAAAGAATTTTAGAAGTTTTACTCTTGTAAATATTCATGAAAATCAGGACAAGCACATGGCCATAATAGTGCTAAAGTAAATAAATTTCTTATTTTCGAGTTATACAGTGATGTGTGTGGGTTTTTTGATTCTAGCATAAGGCGTATAGGTTTAATCGACTAGACACCCATTATTTCGTTGGAATCCAGAAAAGCTTACACTAATAGAAAGTTTAAATTTAACGATACTTATCCAAATATGCATAACTGTATGAGTTTGTGAAAATTTATAACTTTGTGGGGGAATGTTGGAAAGTTATAACTTTTCAATATTAACAGTTAGTAACAGTCAGAATGCCACGGTGCTATGTTGGAGACGTGACTATTGATTGAGTTGTGATATTTCAAGCATGAAAGAGTTTGAGGCTTGGAACATATTCCTTGATAGATGGCCGTTAGAAAATCATAAGTAGGTCCTCACATCAGACGTTTGAACACACATTTTGAGATAAAAAAAATTCTTTCGTACTATATACTTTCTTGTTCAACTTTGTGTCTTTGTATGTTTATAAAGTTTCATAGATTTCTTTCTAGAAAATAAGAATTTAAGAAGTTTCTTGATTTTGCTAGTCAAAAAATTCAGTAAAACTTCATTGTATCCTGAGGGAGACTTGCCACAAATCCTATAGCAAGTTTGTATGGAGGCAATTACTCTCTAAAGATAGCAACGTTGTCATGCCTTGAAACAAAGTGACCAAGTCATCTTCAACCATATTTCCCAACATTATATACACCTCATTGATAAAGTTGTGGCGCCCTCTTCCCTCTCTTGCTCTAAATCTGTGCAGGACGCCTTCAACTTCAATCCAACCATAGCCTGGACTTTCTTTATTCCTCTGCCATCCATCAGTTCTCTGACCGAAGCGGCAACACCCCACCGCCCAGTTGCTGCGTAGATACCAGCCAATGCAACATATGATCTTGAGCTTTTAGGCTCTAATTCGAACAGTCTCTATATGGCAATCCCTCCTGTTATAGCATCCTTCAAGAATCTACAAGCACTCGGTAAAGCACTCCAAAATGAAGATTGGTTCCAAAGATTGGACCGATTCAACTAGCAAAATTAAAATAGATTAAATCTATATTCATAAAAATTCAATTAGTTTTTTATTTCACCCTATGAGGTTTGGATCGGGCCGATCAGCCTACCGCAAAGGTACTCTTGGACATTTATGAATATTGGTCTAGTCCTATTGTTGGTTATATTAATTCAATACACGAATTCTATAAAATTTTCAGCCAATCATCCTAACAGTGCTTATTGCTTAAAATAAACTCATAGACTTCGCATTCCATGTATGCCCGCATACAACAGTAATGCTCATTTTAAGTTGGTATTCCATATGCCTCACCCATCAAACCAAACAGTTTCCCACCCTCAACAACCAGCCTAGAGTGGCTCAGGTTATGTTATTTCAGATGTTCAATAGCACATGCAGAAGTCTCCGTCGAGGCAGTGGCGCTGTGTTCGGCCTTCTTCTTATAACGTAAACGATGTATTGGTTCTTAAGATTAATTTCGACGCTACTACCATGGGTACCAAAGGTACAGCTACTTACCTCATTCATGGCCACAATGGATAGGCAATTAGAGCTAGGGGTGCAAAGTTAGTTCTGTCCTCTGTTCCCCAAGCAGAGCTAACAGCCGCATGGTTAGGTATTCATGTTGCTGTTCATGATCTACAGGTGCAGAATTTATGGGTAGAAGGAGATACCTTAAGTATAATTAAATAGATTACCAATCCTTCTTTATGCAGGAGCCATATCCTAAAATGATATATGGCACTGGAAATCAACCATTCAAAGATTGATGGTGTCTCATGTTTAAACCAAGCTGCTGATTTTTTTATCGAATGCAGCATTGAATGGAGATATTAATATTAACCACAGTGATCATTTGCCTGCTGCCCTATTTGATGTTTTGATGGCCGATTCCAGAAATGTGCAATTCTTTAGATGCAGATGATGGATTGGACAAGGGACAAGCAATCACTTCTTTATGGTTTCATTGTTTTTTACAGTAACTGCCGCATTGTCCCACTCAGGTGTGTCTTATGCTGTTCATGTAAGTGGCAAGCCGGCTGATTCAAAAGCTATTGTGGAGCAACGAATTCCCTCAAGCCAGGTGTCGATCCTGTGGCACTCTCATTGGAGCGGCCTATTTATTTTATGCTCCTGCACCCGTGATTCAAGTCACTGATATGCATCATTTTAATCTTCTTGTCAATGGCTTCAGCAGATCATGTAGCTAAATCTTTTCTCGTACATGGTTTCCCTGCACCCGGGGAACTGGTTTCATTCTCTCTTCTATTTTGACATCCATGGTGGCCTAGACACAGTTTTGCAAATTAGCCCTTTGCAATTCAGAAGCTAGAAATATGGGTTCAGGAGTTCAGGTTGGAAGTCAGGCTTCCTTTCATTCAATTGATGTCTCTTTACTCAACTCTTATTACAGAAGTTTGGACTATTTACAGATGCCTGGGCTACTCTGCTTGTTGCACAGGATCTTTGATCGATGAATTGTTCACTCTTATAGTTTGGTCTTACTATTTTATCGCACCCTTGTCACTTGTATAACCATGTATTCCCTTATCTTACAGCTAGCAAACTATAGTTTGTAACTTCGGTGTTTCATGCCTGTAGTTAGAGTCCCGTAATTGTTAATCCAACTTTATATTAACGAAGCAGGTTGCTCCTCGTTTTACCAAAAAAAATTTTTAAAAAAAAAAGTGTGGTTGCGAGCAGATAGGAGGCATATGAAAGTAATGTAATCTAGGCGAACCGAGCCACCACCTCGCCAAATTGTTCCTGGCACCGCCCTCCATTCTCCCTCCTTAGTAAATCTCATGTCTTTCCACAGTATATCTTTCCGATATTTTCTAATGGACAAGCGTAGATCAATAATTTGTACTGCATCGCTCGTTGGCAACCCTCCAAAAGAAGTGACGCCCCGTCTTACGGCGTTCATCGAAAAACACGCTCCTCCCCACGCCTATATAAAGCTCGGTCGCCAGGCCCTTTATATCTACCACAAACATAGCGAGCCCTTTACCCACAAAAAAGAAAGAGAGAAAGGAAGAAAAAGGCAGCCCTTTCGGCGCGTGCACACGCACAGGGAGGGAACATGGGTTCCATCCCAGAGAAGCCTCATGCAGTGTGCATCCCCTACCCAGCCCAAGGCCACGTAACCCCCCTGCTAAAGCTAGCCAAGCTGCTCCATTTCCGTGGCTTCTACATCACCTTTGTCAACACCCACTTCAACCACAAACGCCTCCTCAGGTCCGGAGCCATCTCCTCCCTCGACAGCCTCCCAGACTTCCGCTTCGAGTCGATTCCGGACGGCCTCCCTCCTAGCGACGTGGATGCCACCCAAGACATCCCCTCCCTTTGCGATTCCATCCCAAAAAATTGCCTTCCCCCTTTCCGTGACCTCATAACAAAGCTCAACGACCCTTCCTCTCCTACACCCAAGGTGTCATGCATAGTTTCCGACGGGGTCATGAGCTTCACCCTCGATGCTGCCAAGGAGCTCCGAATCCCCGAGGTCTTGTTCTGGACCCCCAGTGCGTGTGGCTTCATGGGTTACCTCCACTACCAACATCTCGCGGAAAGAGGCATCGTTCCTCTCAAAGGTTACTAGCTAACTTTAATTTCTTAAGTTAAACCAATTGATACCGCCACAATATCGATTCATCAACACCTACTGTTCTTTAATTTTCACTTAATCGGTGCGCAGATGCCAGTGATCTCACCAACGGATATCTCGACACACCCATCGATTGGATACCGGGGATGAAGAATGTCCGGCTAAGAGACTTGCCCACCTTCCTTCGTACGCTGGACCCCAAGGACATCATGTTCAATTTCTGTAATCGTGAGGCCCAGAGATCACCCATGGGGTCGGCGATCATATTAAACACCTTCGATGAATTCGAACGTCCCGTATTGGATGCGATGGCATCGATGCTGCCTCCTATCTATACTATAGGCCCTCTATCCTTGCTCTCTCGCCAAATCACCATGAGCCCTTTAACATCGATAAGCTCGAACCTGTGGAAGGAGGACGCAACTTGCTTCGACTGGCTCCAAGGGAGAGAGCCCGGGTCGGTCGTGTACGTGAACTATGGAAGCATTACGGTGATGACGAACGAGCAGCTGATCGAGTTCGCGTGGGGGCTGGCTAACAGCAAGCATGATTTCTTGTGGGTGATCAGACCTGACCTTGTGAAAGGAGACACTGCCGTGCTTCCACCAGAGTTCTTGGACGAGACCAAGGAGAGGGGTCTGCTTGCGAGCTGGTGCCCGCAGGAGGCGGTGCTATTGCACCCGTCCGTCGGAGTGTTCTTGACTCATAGCGGATGGAATTCGATCTTGGAGAGTATATGCGGTGGAGTGCCGGTCATAAGTTGGCCATTCTTTGCTGAGCAGCAGACCAATTGCAGGTATGCCTGCACCGAGTGGGGCATCGGAATGGAGATTGACAACAATGTAAAGAGAGGAGAGGTGGAGAAGTTGGTGAGGGAGATGATGGAAGGGGAGAAGGGAAAGGAGATGAGGAGTAGGGCGGTGGAGTGGAAGGAGAGTGCATTCAGAGCAACGCAGCCAGGCGGTTCCTCTTTCCAGAATTTCGACAGGTTGGTCAAGGAGGTACTGCTTTGAAGATGATGCGTAGTTCATATAGATAATTTGTCTGATGTGTGGAACTTGGACTTATGGAACAGTTTGTTCCCTATGGTTGTAATATGTGTTTTGATCCTGCTATGGATTTAGAGCAATAAAATCACCTTGTTCCTTGCAATGATAGACCCAGACCCAGGTAACCCTAGCTAGCTCTACCGATGAACATTGCTTGATCAAAATACATGAGAACGGTAAATTATCATATGGGTGCTAATTGCTATATAGTTTATCACATAACAGTTAATTCGCAATGGCCGTGACATCGTTTTGAAGATTGGAACCTGGCCAATAAGAAATCTCACGCATGCTCTGCTGGGAGCGTACACATTTTTTTTTTTTAATATAAATCTAATTTATTATACCAATTTACTATAAATACATCCATGAAAAATAGAAAATTAAATATCTGCAAAGTCACGGAAAATATCTATGCAAGTCGAGTAGAAAATTCTAACTTGGCTCCGCAAAAATCCTTTGTTCCAGAATTTTGTCTGGATTTGATTTTCTCGAGGGAAATGGTTTATAATATTGTTGGGTCAAGGAAAAAGCTTTGTTGGTGGGATTCTAGGTTTAAGATTATAGCTTAGTCGGTAGATGATCAATATTGCTACTTCAACTGATTGGTGTTGCTAACTATTCTACAACTTTAGAAGAGGTCCCAATGTCTAAACCATGATGATGTCATATTATCATGATATTGTTAAAATAAATTATATATATTTGAAAGACTTAAAAGTTCGTTAAGGTCGGATCAATTACATGAATAATGGGACAGGAAAAGTACATCTGCATTAAGAGACCAACGGTGATGGATAAGGATGGTGATAACCTCTGTAAATTGATGAGGATCGTGGTGGAAGTGCCACTGGCTCCCTAAAATCAGATAGACTCAGTCAACATGGCAAGATACATCTTCTACATCTTCTCTTTTCGTACTAAATTTAATACTATTATCGTGACATCAATAGGGGATTATTACAAACAAATTTGTTCTAGCCGTCTTAAATTTTAAAACACGTGCCATTTATCGGTTAATGAACGGCATCAAATCCAGGCATCTCTTTTGCTCCAATGTGACGACACCAAGCTCCAGATGGATTCACATGAGCATGGAATCAAATCGAGGCATCTCTTGTGCTCCAGTGCAATACCAACCACCCGATGGACTCACATGAGCAAAGTCGGCAGCACGTGTACTGGAATTTCAATGCATACATCTGATCTCAGTAAAATGGCAAAAAATTTTAGATCAAAAAAATGGCAAAAAATTGTGCTTGAACAAGTCGTGTTAGACCTTTAATCATTTCCTGCAGCAACCGCCAAATAAATGTTGCAGTTCCGCTTTCTCACTATTTTTTTTTTGGCATTCTTCAAAGGGCATGGATTCTGTATTATGCACCATAAGATCATATGATGAATAGTTGTATATAAATATATGCCATGCAATGCATACTGCATACGACAGTCATCCATCATGCGATGGATGGTGCGCGTGATATACTTACGCATTTTTTAAAAAATGACCACCGGTAATCCAACTTTCAATGCATTAGAAATACATTGGCCTGTTTAAGATTTCATCGCGTTATAGTCCGTGGCCAACCAATTTTTGCATGATTTATTTCATCACTAGCTTTCAACACTTGATCGAAAGGTACTCGATCCGCTTTGTGCTGTTGTACTATCCAACTAATATTAACCATTTCATCTTACCCAAAATGTTCTTTGATTTTCCCTCCTAGAGTACAGGAACCTTTAGCTCCATTTTCAAACTTCTTGCACCAACTCAACTTTTTCGCCATAAGTTTCCAGAGTATACAATTTACCATATCCGCCAACTACCCTAGAATACGTCAATTTAACCCTACTCCTCGACCAAGATTGTTGGAAAGAGATAAAATAAGAAATTAAGGATACAATGGTGCCTCTAAGATCGGGCAGTGGCTGGCAATATATATACATATAGACAAGAGTTAAAATAATGTGAACGTTGCTGTCATTTTTTGCCTATTCTGCTTGTTAATCAATACGATCAACTAGTGACAATGAATGTTCAAAGTTTATAGATAAAATAAATATTGGATTCAACGAGGAGATAACAAAAGTCATGTGGGGGATGCGAGGGATGATGTGACTCATTTTGGATCTCATGGCAATAATAGAGTCCAGTAAGTCTAAGGTCAACATCATGGTTCTCGGTAACAGTGTATTCAATAGCCCTTGTCGTGCATGAATGGCAAGAAATAAACTACAAGAGATGCGTCTCCGAGGCTATCTTAAGTAACCTCCACGACCATATATATAGATATTTTATGAACTGAATTTTTCTTTTTCTGATGAACAACCGAGCGATATATATAATTTTTTTCATTAAAAAAATAGCCATCCGTAACAGAGTATTCAATAGTCCTTGTCGCGCATGGATGCCAAGAAAGAAACTACACGAGCTGCGTCTCCAAGGCTATCTTGAATAGCCTCCTGGACCTTGTAGATATTTTATCAACTGGTCTTTTGTCGGTTTCACCGGGCACATGCGTAGACCATGACAGAGCAGCCACCCCATTCTGCGATCAAACACTACTGGAGAATTTGACGGTCTCGAAACGGAGTCTCGGTCAAGAATCCAAAGTTCTGAGTTACTTAAATCTGCAATCCGACGTTATTGGAGACGCAGTTCACGAAGCCACTATTTGCGTAATCAACCGCGTTTCTATATACAATTTGGAAAGCATCGCGTCCGATTGCGTACCGGACCACGAGACCTTCACATACTATTATTTAAATTTTTGTTGTTATACGACTGTCTCCCGTAGCTTCGCCGGTTCGCATCCGTGTGATATCTCTCAAAGTGATGGGAATATGCCGAATAGGAGAAGAAAATGAGGAATTTTGATAAGATCAAACATGTCACGATTTCCACCGGCATAGAACTGTTACCGTCTTTGCATCCAACCTCCATGTGGTAGCTGCCTAATAATGCCTTGGTTGATTTCTAATAGCCAGTATCTATCCAAGTCCTTTTCCGGGTAAACATAGAAGTATTGCCGTCCTTGCATCTAATAGCTGCCTAATAATGCGTTACTATTTGTATTCTAATAGCCAGCCTCCAGGTCCTTTATCGACATTTTCTGCTGTTTGTGTTTCAATGAAT